>NBNE01000041.1:0-56889 GCA_002215365.1 Phytophthora megakarya
ACAAACTAAAGAAGCAACATCAGTGCATTCACGAATACTTATCAACCGACCAACACCAAGACAGAACAAGTCTAGAGCAGCAGCATGGTCGAGGCTGACACTGCCACCACCGTCAGACTCGAAACAACTACTTCCACTGCGCTGCTCGTGCTGCCACTGGCTGCATCTTCCGACGAAGACTTGGAGGCTGTCGACAGGGACGGACACGGGGTTTTGACCTTTAGTGAAGGACAAGGAGTCTTCATCTGCAACGAAGGGCACGGGGTCTTGCCTGAAGAGCTGGTTCCTGTGTCGCTAGATCCACTGGAGCTGCTGGAGAGCGACGGCTGTTGCAGCGAGGGACACGGAGTCTTGGCTGTCGGAGCTTCGGTGGCTGTCGGGTCCACTGCAGGGGCCTCCGTAATTGGCATCACCGTTGTTTCCATCTCAGCAGAGGGCGCTGTAACGGGAGTGCCAACGTCAACAGCTCCTGGTTCTGTAGCTACGGGGGTCTCGGTCGCCGCTGTTGCGGGGTCCGCGGGTGCTGCGGGTGCGGGGGTTGCAGCGTCTACAGCCGGTGCTACTGGTGCTTCTGTGGCCTGTGGAAGCGAAGGACACGGCGTTTTGCCCGTGTCGGCGTCGGACGCTACGAGCCCCGCGTTGCCTGCTCCGGAGAGCTCCGTGTTGCCGAAAGTGATGCTATTGTCGGCCGCGCACACGCTCGAGCTCAACGCGACGCACGCGGCCAGCACCGCGAGTTTCGTCGTCGCACGCATCGTCTCGCTGTGCCAAGAGATTGTCGAATGACTAGGAAGTACAGGAAGCTCTGACATTTGGCAAAGGACTGACCGACTGGATGCGGGAAAGCAGATGGCGGGCATTCTGGTGGTCAGCTGCTGGGTTTCTATTTAACTTTTATTTAACTGACATGTGAAAGTGTGCCAAGTGCATCCTTCTCCACGACATTTTTGCCTTTATTTACCAGTTCAGCTGAAATGCAAATGGTTGGGAACTTGTTGGAACGGAGGAACTGCTTGTTTCATGACTGCAACACGAAAATAAAGTATATTTGAAAGACGAATACTTTTTAGATCTATTATTACAGTAATATCGTACCCGTGCTAAAACAGCGAAAAACTAATCTACAATAGAAGTCTCCCGTGGAAACTCCATGGTAAGTGAGGTCGATGTAGAATACTAGTAGCAACTGCAGCACGGCTGGCATTACGATGCATGTATGGTGCAACGGAAAATGCTAGAGTGCTCGTCGGAACTATGAGCGAAGTTGAAGTGGAAGACCTCCAGAATCGAAGACCGTGAGGCACAAAAGTCTTGGCACTACAACTACCGAGGCAATCCAGCCAAGATCAAAGCAGGATGGTGACGAAGAGGCTGGTCGGAAGAAACTTCGTCCGAATCTGTGGCGTAATGATGGAGACAAAAATGGTTGAATAGCTTTAAATGGCGCTCTCTTCCTATATCGACGAGCTCTACTGCACTTCAGTCTGCAGCACTAACATCTCGGAACAACTGACGCACACACATGGACGACACGATCTACAGAAGCAGGTAGACGGCCGATACAGCGACCGCTGCCAATGCGGGGACAATCCGGTCGGCGGCATCCGAACTCTCGGTGACGGCAGCGTTACCGGAACTCTGTTGCTGCTCAACCGATTGGTCGGGGGTTCCTTCCACTTTGCCGGCTTTACTTGCTGCAGAATCTTTGGGCTGAGGCAATGACGGGCACGGAGTCTTCGAGCCCTTGTCTTTCGGTTGTGGCAATGACGGACAGGGAGTTTTCCCTGTCTTCGTTGACGAGGAACCTTCTTCATCATTGATGGAAGTGGGTGCCGGTGTTGCCGAAGACGAAGAACCTGCGATCGGAGGCAACTTCGGGCACGGGGTTTTGCCGCTGCCGGTGGAGGTCTCATCGTCACCCGATGGAGTGCTCGGTGCTGGTGTAACGTCTTCAGTGGAGCTAGAATCATCAGTAGGAACAGATACTTCGGTCTCACCGTCACTTGTTGGAGTACTCGGTGCCGGTGTAACCTCCTCCGTGGTAGACCCCTCCGTAGGGACTTCAGTCTCGCTGTCATCCGTTGGAGTGGTTGGTTCTGGCGTGACCTCAGT
The DNA here is from genome assembly GCA_002215365.1 of Phytophthora megakarya. Taxonomy (NCBI): domain Eukaryota; phylum Oomycota; class Peronosporomycetes; order Peronosporales; family Peronosporaceae; genus Phytophthora; species Phytophthora megakarya. The sequence goes on from NBNE01000041.1 coordinate 2,113, forward strand.
GTCGGTCGAAGTATCCGTCGTAGGTGTAGATTCGTCAGTCGTTGGCGTCGACGCAGCTGGAGTGGCTTGAGGCAGCGACGGGCAAGGAGTCTTGGCTGGTGTTTCTTCGCTCGTTGGTGTCGACGGAGCCGGCGTGACCTCAGGAGCTGGAGGCTTTTCGGCCGTTGGTGTACCTGGAGCTGGAGGCTTTTCAGCGGTTGGAGTACTCGGTGCGGGGGTGACTTCAGCAGCAGGTGGAGTTTCAGGCACTTCAGCTTCTGGTGTGGTCGGTGCGGGGGTGACTTCAGCAGCAGGTGGAGTTTCAGGCACTTCAGCCTCTGGTGTGGTTGGTACGGGGGTGACTTCAGCAGCAGGTGGAGTTTCAGGCACTTCAGCCTCTGGTGTGGTTGGCGCGGGTGTGACTTCAGCTGCTGGTGGAGTGTCAGGAACGTCAGCGACTGGTTTGGTCGGTGCCGGGGTTACTTCAGCAGCAGGCGGAGTTTCGGGCACTTCAGCCGTTGGCGTGGACGCTGCAGGGGTTGCTTTGGGTAAGGAAGGGCAGGGTGTCTTCGCCTCCGATGTGTCTGTGGTGGTGTACGAGTCATCGACCGTCGGGGTGGTGACATCCGTTTGCTCCACAGTCTCGGTCGACGTGTCGTCCGAAAACGTAGGCGCTGGGGTGGCAGCGGGATCGACTCCTTCTTTGCCTTTTTTGGTAGTCATCGCCGTATTCTGCAACGACATGTCGGCCTTACTGGTCTTCGTTGCTGTTTCGCCGATCGATTCTGTGAGCCCAAGCGATGCCGTTGGGTCTTCACCGAAAGTCGCGGCGGGGGTGGCAGCCGGCTCAATTCCTTTTTTCTTGGTCACTGCAGTGTTCTCCAGCGAAGTGTCGGCAGGCATGACAACCCCCGCCTTATCGCCCTCTCCGGCGACGTACGAGTCCTCGAAACCGAAAGCTGAGGAAGACGAGATCGTAGCGGAGGCCACAGCCATCACAAGCGCCAATTTCATCGGAGCGCGCATAATTCAATCAACGACCCTTATAGCTGATCCGGTGGAGTTTCCGATGTAAACCTCGAGTTCGAACACCAAGTCTGCAGATCTGCGAATGGAAGTCCAGCACTGGTCTGAGCTGGGCACGCAACCGGATGGGGAGGGGGAGACACTTCCGCTGATCACTGTACATGCACTATTAACTCGACCTCGATTTGACGAATCGAATATTTAGCGTGCAGCGAAAGTACCAACTGAGACTTTGGCTCACATTTCCAGTCGAAACTTGGTGCACGTTGCAGTGAGCTTTGCTCCGTTCTCGTCCGTCGAAACAGAAGTTGCATTTTGGTGCATTTTTCAATCGCAAAAGAAAATATTCACAGCAGACAGAACGCTGCAGCGAACCCATATCTCAAGGCATTGTGAGCAGGAGCGGATTCTTCTTGAGACCCATTGCTGCAAATACCAATGCTACAGTCTGTAGTTTCAAAAGGTGTGAAAACAACACACACGTGATCGGAATTTATTGTTTGGAGGCATTGTGAGCAGGAGCCGACACTAACACCTGCGCTACAGTCTGTAGCTTCAAAAGGTGTGAAAACAACACACACGTGATCGGAATTTATTGTTTGTTTTCACATCTTTCGAAACTAGACTGTAAAACTCGTTGTTGTGTGCTATTTCCACACCTCTTGACGTATCCATATAGATAGGAGTACAATTCAACTCCTACCAACTACAGTTCAGGTTCAAGAGCCACTACAGTAGTCGGGGTTCGTCTCAATGTAAACGCACCAAAAATGTTGACCAAGAAAATGAAACGCTGAACTATTTCAGCCTTTGGTAAACTTACTCTTTTCCAAAGCATTGTTTTGCGCAACAATGGGTCCCAAGAAGAAGTACGTGTCATGGTCGTGTTTGATTTTCGCATTGTACTACAACATGAAATACCCGGACTTGTGATAGAACCAAGAAGGCTGCAGCGGCTAGCACGAATGCTGCTATCGCCACGAATGAATATCCTTTCACCACTCTTTGTTAGATTTACCATTTATGTTGTGTGGATCAAGTAATTGCAGAGCTACATGTTTCCTTGACTAAATCGTGGTTTTTGTTTGCTCGAATTACTTGATACGGATGAGCTTCGTAAGCGGGTAGAAGAAGCAGAAGCTCAATTGCGTGAAGAAGCCAAGATTATTGAACGAATGACCCGCGACAACAAAAGCAAACAGGATCAAATCAACGCGATGGAAAACTTGCTACAACGAGAAGCTGAAAAACACCAAGAAACGTTGAAATTGCTGGAAGATGAGCACACAACGCAGAAACAACAAGCAGAACATGAGATCGACGTGTTGCGTCGGCAAGTGTGTCAATTGGAGCTTCATGTGGAGGCGTACGACGTGCTAGAAGCGGCCAACGTCAAACTACGTGATCGCGTGGAACAGCTAATGCAGGAAATGGAGCAGGAAAATAAGACACATGCCGAGGAAATTCATAAAGTTCGACTTGACATGTTTAACCACAAGATGGCGCTGGAAAAGGTGGTCCTGCACAACGCGTTGTGGTAAGCTTGATGATTTGTATCTAACTTGACCTTGATACTTTTGTGCAGACATTTAGGAAAGCACTCCAAGAACTTGATGCTGACTACCTGAAGAAAGCTTTCAACGCCATGTCGGAAGAAAGCAAAGTGAGTTGGTACTCGAGACTAAGGTGCTGGTTGTCAATGTCATTGACGTGGTGCTTCCACAGAATGCCTTGGTCGCAAATGCTAAGCTTAAGGACGAGCTGCAGCTGCAGAGTATCGGTGTCGACAATTTGATGCATCGATTTACGCAGCAGGCGAAACATTTTCAGAAAATGGTACGTCTCTTATTGAATGAAGTGCACAGGGCTGAAGACGGCAACAATGCCTAATACGAATGTATTTTCACAGAAAGTGGAGAACGAGATATTAGAGCAAGAAAGCCACCTACGTTTGCGGGAGGTGGCCACGATAAAGAAGATGCATCTAACAGCTACCCGAACAATCGACAAACTTAAAGAAGATGTGAGCAACGAGGACCAGGAGTGGAAGGAACACACACACAAAGTCATCGAAGATCTCCGTCACGACAACCAGCACCTTCAAAAACTACACGAGTTGGCACAGGTGATCACTACACACTTCATTTTACTTTTGGTTTTTATTGGATTAACGTTCCTTTCGATGTCATCAAGAAACGTTGCAACAAGTGGAAGTCAAGGTGCATGGAACTCACTGAGCGAGAGGCTGTCCGGCGTATGGATGAACAACGAGCCAAGACAGCACCAGTCGATGTCATCTAGAAACGTTGCAACAAGTGGAAGTCAAGGTGCATGGAACTCACTGAACGAGAGGCTGTCCGGCGTATGGATGAACAACGAGCCAAGACAGCACCAACTGCCGTCACGGCACTTTCGTCAATGATTCGTGCACACAGTCAACCAGCATTTGCTCCACTTGTGACTCCAACCATGAGCTTTTCCGCCCGAGAAAACGGGCCCTGCATCAATTATGACGAAATGTGGAGCCATAGTTTTGCTCTCCGAACCAACCAGCTGAATGAACTTATGCCGCTCGGAATCAGCGAAAAGAATGACACGAAGAAGAAAAAACAAGGTAAACTTGTTCTCCAGCAAACCGAGGATGAAAGCGTTCTAGCTCCTGGTACAGAGCAATCGATGGGACAGCTACAGCAAATTGCCAACTCAGATCTGGATTTGGCCTCTGCTCGAGCAGCAACCAGCCAAACATCTAGGAGAAAAACCCATCGTCTTGCCCAAACTGTGCTATTTCGCAAAGGACAGGGCATTGACGCATTCAATTTTACTAGCTAGCAATAATTAAACTATCAAAGCGCAAAAATTCTTTGTAGAGTATCAACTGTAGATAACGTGGTAAACTGAATAGGTTGGGAAGTACATTTTTATATTCATCTTCGATAAATAAAGCCGAGCTGATTCCCACTTGAAAACAGAATGAGACCACCTGAAGCTGCATTGATCTGTGCGCGGGCAAAGGCACCACTACCAGATCTTTTGGTTCTGCATCTCTCCAACGCTGACATTGATTGTATCAAAAATCTTGGCTTATGCAAAAACCTGCAATCTTTATACGCGGACAGCAACCACATCAAAGACTTGGAAGGCATCGTCGAATTAAGGAAGCTCTGGAAAGTCGACCTCAATAGCAACCTGCTGAAAAATCTCGACGTGTTTGCATCTTTTAAGGCATTGGGTTTCTTGTATCTGGAGAGAAATCAAATTTCTTTTGAAGATTTGGTCTGCCTTCGAGACCAACATTTGATGGAGTTGCGATTACTTGGAAACGATGGTTTATTGAAAAACAACACAATTGACCAATATCGGAAGAAGGTAGTAGCCCTACTGCCCAATGTGTGGATCCTTGACAGTCATTTCATTTCCACTGTAGAAAGGGGGCAAGCAATCGAGGAATTTGACGCGTTCGTTGCAAATTTACTCGGTTTGTCCACCAAATCATCCGTAGGCAAGTTTGGGTCAATTTCCGACGTGTGGGTAGGATCTGAATTCTCTACGGACGACGGCACCACGAATACTACGAACCTGATTGATATTGCTCACAAACGTGCAAACCCGAATGAGCCGACAGATTTGAGAAGGCTGCATGCCATCGTATTATTTCATAATGCTGAAAGTACAATGCATAACACACATTGCCATTTTGCACCATCTAGACATTCCCCGAACGCGCGATTGATGCCAAAGATATGGCTAAATGAAGTGTTAGCACTTCCTCGAAGAGCTCGCTTTGAAGTTTTAATCCTATTAGCTACTTTTCTGCAATTTCGCTTTCCGAAGGCACTTCTGTCAGAAGCTTTGGCGATTATGCAGCTAGATAATCCCCGGTTTCCGTCCGAAGCTATTCGAGATATTGTCAATCTACCTCCGTATGCTCTGGTTGCAATGATCACTGTTACCCGACATGTTTCTTTTGATATTGAGCAATTGATGCAGAAAGAACACAGGCCCGAAACTACAAGTTCCGAGTTCGAAGAAGAAAGCAAACTTCTCAAAGTTATTCCTCCTCTTTTTACAACTCTGCTCAGTACAAATAGCGACTTCGCAACCCCGGTAGACGATTCAGAACCGAACGCAACGACGATACGGTGTCATCGGGCTATCAAGATGCTATCAAATGTGTCTTCATTTCCTGATCTCGAGACTGTGGCTTTCAAGGGAAAAGGAAAACGTGAAGCTATTTTTCGTGAGCTCATGCCTTTGATCCGCGCTGCTGAATCAACTCCTGACATTTCAGGTGGACGTGAGGTGGTAGTGCCGAACGTAAAAATTTCCAAACACAAGACTGCACCGCGTTCACCAGTAGTTGAAAATGGCACTTGGAAACGAAGGCCATTGACACAAAACAGCGCGAAACTACGAGACAACATTGATATCTTCCTACTATCGCCTGAAGGGGAACCGGAAGCTGGAGAGTTCATTGATGGTGCCACAAACTGCGCTGTCAGACAAAAACCAAAACCAGGAGATTGGGTCGAAATTTACACGAAGCAGTTCATGAAGATCCATTTCTTGTCTGCTGACGGACAATTTGTCGCAGCAGTTTTGCCTACGGACGCCACTCGATCCATCACGATATCACTAGAGCAGTTATTGCGAGTTTCCAGTAGTGTATGGCGTATCAAGTACCTCACGAAACAACAAACACATGAATTATCTGCAAACATTCAACTCAAAAAATCAGACTTTGTCAGTACAAACAACTCGCGAATCGGGAAGCTCCATCGTGATAATGAAGGTTTTCATCGCCACGGTGCTGCTCGAAACCAAGGATTCCCCAACCATTTCGTCACAGCTCAAATGCTTGAGCAGCTGGATAGCGATCGCAATACTTTCTCACATTCTCCCAGTCACACCAAGTCGGTTGAAATCTTCAGTTCGAACGACACATTGGACGCCAACTACGTGCTCACGTCACCTGGTCACATTTCCGCTCAAAATTATTGCGCAGTCAGGTCGTTCCTCCAGCAACGGCAAGTTCCACGCGGTCTATGGGGTCCCGTGCAGTCTGCGCAGTACAAGGTTCTCGCTACTCCAGCGTCCCCACTGTGTAAATCTTCCTCTCTTAACGAGTTAAACACGAAACCTCGCGCACTAGTTGCAACAGAAACACAAGCACAACCGGACGATTGGCTCGAGATCCGACGAGCGATGCAGTTGCAATTGGGCATCGCCAACGATTTATCAACCAAAAGCTCCGATACCGTCTCCAATATCGCTCTGGAGACCAAACCAATGGAAAAACCAATGGCTCGCAGTCGACTGAAGACGCCACAACTCAATGCGAAGCTCTCCGCCGTGCAATGGCATCCGGTTGCCACGAAAACCGAGTTGATCGTGGCTTCAGACCACAGCACGCCTTTGCTACATCCGAAGTTGAAGTTGGTGGTACTGCCGTCACTTTCTCAAAAATCGAAATAATTTCTGAATTTTGCCTCGTTTCTTTGCGCTGATTGGCTGCATTTTTATAAACGTTGTTGAAGTAGGTCCTGACGGCTCATGCAAAGTCTCACTTCCCAATCAGCAAGAACCCAAGCACCCACCCAATAATTATGGCGACGATGTCCATGATGGTCGACAGCAGCCTCATGCTGGACTCGATCCCGCGGCTGCGCTGGAGCCCCTCGAACAACCGCTTCCACTACAACATGCCCGTGGCCGCTGAGCCTGGCGCCGACGGCTTCGTGCTGCTGCAGGAATTCGAGCACGCGGACTCGCTGCAGTCGCTGAAGCTGCCGGCCAAGGAGCGCCACCATCTGGAGGAGATGGAGCGCATCAACACGCTCATCCACGACGTGGAGAACTCGGTGCATCTGCGCGAGACGGTGCGGCAGATGGAGCAGAAGCGCATGCACCACGAAGAGTTCCACGAGCGCGACGTCAACGACGAGGACGAGCGGCCGCAGGGGCTCAAGAAGAAGGACAGCTTCCGCCAGCGCCAGCAGCCCAAGCGCTCGTTCCAGAACCGGCGACAGAAACCCACGCGCACGGGCCGCGTGCACCAGCCCAAGTAAGGAGATGGCAGCGTGACGACGAGAAAACCTACAGAAAAAGACACAAACGTCGGGCGTGAACTTCTGCGCCGAGTACACTAGCAGCTGACAGGAGTTGCCCGTAACAATATACTAGTACATTTCAATGCTGCACCAGTGCAGGGGCTCTTGCGTCAGTTCTCATTGCCACAATAGACAGAAGACAAAATCATGGGGGATAAGGTGATGTCGCGATCGCCAACGGAGCCGTTCACCGGAATTTCTTATCGTTTTATATAGTAGTATGTACTACGTTTTATATATGTACTACATGTACAAAACTACTCGCCATCGCAAGGAACATCGATCAATTTCAAGGTACATGTACATGTATGGATACAATACTGTCATCACCAAGGAGCACGTCATCATTTTTCAATTCATTTTTGCCCGTTTCAAACTCTAAATCAAGGTGTAAGCCACTACATTAAGCATTTGAATATCCCAAACCTTTAATCTTATTACTGACCATCACTCATGCGTTTACGTCATCTTTTTCTTGTATTCTTCCAATCTTTTCTGCCAATCAGCACAGTTTCTCGTCGTATTTTCACCCAATCCCCTTCTCCGCGAACATCCGAACTGAATGGTGTGGGAGCCTTCTCCTTCCTCGTGTCGCTCATTGTCCTATTTGCCAACAAGTCATCATGGGTCGTCGTCCTGCCAAGTGTTACCGTTTCCAGAACAAGAAGCCCTTCATTAAGTCGCGCTTCTGCCGTGGTGTGCCCGACCCGAAGATCCGCATCTACGACGTGGGTAACAAGAAGGCTTCGGTCGACGCCTTCCCCTTCGTGGCCCACTTGGTGTCTGACGAGAAGGAGCAGCTGTCGTCGGAGGCTCTGGAAGCCGCCCGTGTGGCTGCTAACCGTTACTTGACCAAGTACTGCGGCAAGGACAACTTCCACATGCGCATCCGTTGCCACCCGTTCCAGGTGCTGCGTATCAACAAGATGCTTTCGTGTGCCGGTGCCGATAGACTGCAGACGGGTATGCGTCACGCCTACGGTAAGCCTGCTGGTGTGGCCGCCCGTGTGGCCATCGGCCAGCCCATTATCTCGGTGCGCTCCAAGGACTCGTTCGGCCCTTCGGTCGTGGAGGCTCTGCGCCGTGCCAAGTTCAAATTCCCTGGTCGCCAGAAAGTGCTGGGCTCCAAGAAGTGGGGCTTCACCAAGTACGAGCGCGAGCTGTACGCCGAGATGCGCGCCAACGGCTCGCTGGCTCTGGACGGCAACCACGAGAAGTACAAGCCCAACCACGGCCCCCTTAAGCTGTAAGTAGGTCGCGTTCGGCTCGGGAGACCGAGTAGTTTAGGCTGCTAACGCTATAAATTACGACTTTGTTTGGCTTTCATGTACTCAGCTCTATTGGTTGGTAGTTCTAGGGCTCTGGCACCTCCTCGAAGCCCACAGGCTCACCGACGTCTTCGTGTGTCAATGCCATGGCTTTGAAGATGGTTCCCATCTGATCAGGCTCCACGAGACGCTCGTACGAAGAGAACAAGTCTTGCTGAACCTTTTCCGACTCGGTGTTCTGCAGCAACATGGCAAGGCGGTGCTCGATGCCCATGTTCTTCAGGAATGCGCCTTGACCAACAGGACCCGAGCTCTTGATCTTAGGCTCAGCAGTTGCAAACCGCCGCAAAGTGGCGAAGTCGACGTCGATACTCAAGTCCACGTCACCCGGTTCGCGCAGAACACTCACGAACTCGTGGCTCTTGATGCCTCGCAGACTGAGCTCCGACGGATGGTCGTAGCCGTAGTCCACAATCAATGCGCCGCCACCGGACTGCGAGATGCGTTTGGCCATGTCTTGCACTAGAGCGATGCTTACGGGCGAGATCTCGATCTTGTCTCCGATTTGAGCCTCCGCCGTGCGGACAGGTGTGCCAGCCACATCCGCCACGTCGAGACGCTGAACCACATTGTCCTGCATTTTCTTGAGGTCTTCAACACCAGAAATGTGTGTCTCGGCAACGTGCGATAAAGCCATCGACGGATCAAAAAGCTTCTCGCGTCCAATGTACACGCGCGTAGCCGGTGTTGGACCCGGAGACAACACAAAGCGGAAGTGGTCGCCACCATCTTCAAAGTCAATGTCTACAAGTCGCTCGCACCAGCCGCTATGACCCAAAAGTACAGCAAACGTCAGTCATTCCCACAATTCATGTCAAAGCAAGTTACAGGCGTACCGTTCAGTGTACTCGAACTGATGCACATCTTCAAAGTCAATGTCTACAAGTCGCTCGCACCAGCCGCTATGATCCAAAAGCACAGCAAACGTCAGTCAGTCCCACGATTCATGCCAAAGCAAGTTACAGGCGTACCGTTCAGTGTACTCGAACTGATGTACCGGGAGAGCATCAAACAGCTCCTGAGCAATCATCAAACTCGGCCCATGCGGCACATTCGCAAAGTCCGCGTGCCACCGCACAGTAGGTCCATTATCTGGCAACTGCATCGTGTTCTCCGGTGCAGTCTTGTCTTCAACCGGCTCACACTTGAGTGTCTCTTGCTGAATCTTCTGCATTGCTACAAGAACGCAATTTCAATAAACCATATCAAGCCCTCTAGCACACAGCATCCGTACCTGGACTGACATCCACCATGTGAATCTCAATGGCATTGTAGAAGGGCGGGAACGACTTGGCTGCACGTAGGAAGTCGCTCATGAGCGAACCTCTTCCAGGACCCATTTCTACCACCTTGATGTGCTCAGGCATACCCATCTGCTGCCACGTCGCCACACACCACACTGCAATGAGCTCTCCGAACATCTGACTGATCTCTGGCGCCGTGGTGAAGTCTCCTTGGCTGCCGAACACGTCTTTCTTCATGTAGTAGCCGTGGTCAGGGTGGCTCAAGGCTCTCGTCATGAACTCTGCTACTGTAAGCGGCCCTTTGACCTCGATCATGGAGCGCAGCACATGCACCAGCGTGTTCTCCTTGGTCTTGCCTTGCGGTAGGTCCAAGGGCGAGTTGCTGGCCAGGGCTTCTCCTGGTTGCTTGAGATTGGAGCGATCCACTTGGACAGCCAGGAATTTGGCCTTGTCTTCGGGCTTCTGCTGCTGCCACTTCTTCACCTGAGCCGACACCTTCTCGTCCTTCGACTGTGCAGAACTCGAGAAACTTGCAGCCACTGCAGACGCACGCACATGGCGAACTCCGCACACGGAACGACGAGCTACGCTCCACATCATTAGCGGTTGGAAAAAATCAACGTCCACAGCACTGGTTGGCTGAAAAGACTTTGGAGGATCTTTGATTGGTCGAAATCCACACTCAAGTTGAGGAGGTGAGGTGGCCAAAGTTCTGATCTAAGCATCTCTACCGTCACCACATCGTCATGGACTCAACACGGGAGCTGGAGCTGTCGCTGCCTTTCCTGCTTCTGTTGCTGCTGCTGCTGTGCTTCTGCATCATATTGCTGTGCCATGGGGTGGACCCTCTGCGTATATTGCGCTCGTCCTTCAAGGTGCCAAAGCGACCGCACATCTCCCTCTCAGGCTCGGATGGAGAACGCGAAGCGCTGTTGGCCGCCGGCCGCAAAGCTCGTTCGTGCAATTTTTATTTAAAGTAGTCTGCAAAATGTTAATGTTTATTCATGGTAAAATGCTGCAGGAGTGAGATATACCGGCAAAGTGCCGCTGTACACCGACACCATCGCGGAATTGGCAGCATGTGAAACTCCGCGAGAGACTGAAGCTTTTATCAAAGTGATCGACGTTCATCGACTGTTGAATTCCAAGGTCAAGGCGCAACACTTTGCTCACTTTTGCAGCAAGAGACTGGAGCTGGCGGTGCTGAGTGTCAGCACATTGGCGACGATCATCTTGTCGTTGCAGAAGTACGCGGCAGAAACTGATGTCGTCATGTGCATTCGAGACTGCTTCTGTGCCAAGCGGAGTATGGCGTGTTTGCAGCTGAAGAACAAGGTCGATGCCAAGTTCCCCATGTTTGATCTGATCTACCATTGTATTCGGTCGGAGGCAGAGCGCGAGGTGATCTTGAAGCACTTTGAGGCAGAAGCTGTTGCACTCCGTGTATCGTCGACGTTTTTTGCACCGATTAAACTGCTCTGGTGAGCTGAAATGCACACACGTCATGATACTGATGTCTTGCTAACTGTTTCTTTTTTATTTCTGCAGCGATATCGACGATACCATGCTTGCCGCACTCTTCGACACGCGCTACCCTGAGCTTACGGTTTATCCAGGTGTCCACCAGTTTGCTCAGGAATTGCTTCGACGTTCGGCTACTATATCTGCAGATGCAGCAGACCAACATAGTGGGTACGAACGCGATGACAGCGATGACGAAGATGATCTTGAGGCTGGGAAAACTACCAGCTTGAAGAAAATCAAGAATGTGCAGCGTGTGGCCTTCCTCACTGCAAGACCTGAGCTTCTGCGCAAGCGATCTGTACAGGAGCTTCGTGCCTGCGGTTTCCAGCACTTTACACGTACGCAATAATGCCAGATTTTTGGTGTGATCTACCTGACTGGAATGTTGTGTTTGCTATAGTTCTGATGGGTCGATTCGCCAATATGTGGGGCTCGCAACGCATCGCGTCAGGCAAACTCAGGGTGAGTGGAAGGTTATATCGGATCACAACATCTTGCTTGAATTTGTTCTAAGCATTCTTACAATTGTAGAACTTCGTTCGCTTCAAACGCGTTTTTGCAGAGCACCGGTTTGTCTTTGTGGGGGATAATGGTCAAGGCGATATTGACCTGGGCAAAGAGCTCTTGAAGAATCCTCACTTGTACGCTGTTTCAGCAGTGCTTATCCACGACGTGATTCGCAACCACGCCAGTGACAAGCCCGTGACGCAACATTCGTATCGTGGAATGGAGTGCAACCAGAACGGTATCCACTCATTCCGCACGTACATTGGTGCAAGCTTTCACCTTTACATGTTGGGTCTGTTACCGCTAGCTGCGGTCGTTCGTGTTGTGGAGAAAACTGCGCTGGCTTATGCTGCCATTGTGTTTGATACACGTGCCCAAAAGCGAAATCTCGCGGAAGAAATCATTGCCGACGTGGCTGCTGTAGTGAATGAGTTGCCTGACCAACAGGCAATGGCACTGGTATCATCGCTCCATGACGACCTCGTGGGCAGTGGAGATGACGACGAACAAGGTGAACAGAGGGCAGACTTCACACGAGAGCAACAGCTTCAGCAACGATTAAAAGCTGTAAGGAAGAACGCAACGAAGCCGTCGAACACGTTACTCAGCAGCGCAAGGTGAACAGAGGGCAGACTTCACACGAGAGCAACAGCTTCAGCAGCGATTAAAAACTGTAAGGAAGAACGCAACGAAGCCGTCGAAGACGTTACTCAGCAGTGTCCAAGAGATGGTGTAAGACAGCAAAAGCTGCAATGCACATGTACAATAGGTGTTGATTCCCAAACATGAAACAAAACTCCAAACTTTTTAGTGGAGACTTCAATGGACTCTAACCATTTTCTGTTCTGTTTGTCTTTTTTCTTCTTGCCGACTTCACGTCTAATCGATCTTCTTGGAGACACTGTAGATAGCACCGTCGATCATGCGAGCAACGGCAAAGACACCGCCCACGATAGCACTAGTACTGGTGAGGAAGTGCAGTACAGACGGCTTGGATTCAATGTATTCCACTGCAATGGGCGAGAACTCGTAGGAAAATATCACGCCAGGGAACGACACCTGGCCGTTAGGACCTCTGGAGCTTGTCTCGTGCTCCGTTACCGAGTACTGGAACGTCGTCACCGACTTGCCGTTCAGGTACACATATCGACTCGGCACGACACTAACGAAGTACTTGTATGTCGCCACTACAACATACAAAACACGTCAATCTCCAGCAACAGATAAATGAAATAATTGTCGTACAGTTCTTGGTCAGAATCTTGCTCACATCGATCAGAGGCGTCTCCATGTCCGGGATCTGTGGACCGAAGCGCAGGTGATTCACCACGTGGGACGAGTTGAAGTTGAGGAAGTCGAAGAAGGAGAAGACCGTGAGCGAGCCTTCGTGTGCGAACGACAAGTCGCCCGCCACCTTTTGGACCTGCACTGAGCCGTAAAGTCTGCATCCATTCTCTCCAAAAGGCTCTTCCTGGATGTCTTTCTTGAGCAGAATTTCCTTGTGGCCCTTGGAGTCGCTCACATCCATCGCCACCTCTGCAATATCAATTCTTGCGTCAGAACTGGACTCCAACTCTTGTTTTAAGACATTTCTCACCTTTGCAAGCTTCATGGAGGAACGAAACATCCACTTCGATGTTAATGGGGAAATCCTGCTGCTTATCAAGCAATAATTGACGTATTAGAACAATTATTGACGCCGTAACTACTACAATAATGCACTTACTGGGTCCGTGTCCACATGCATGCGATGTGTGACGCTCACTGTCCACCAGACGGAGAACTCGGACAGCAGCAAGAAAGCCACCACCACACAGCTCACGAGCGTCACCACACCTCCGCCAATGGTGCGCTCCTGGATGCCCTCCACGCCCTTGACGTTCAGGTCGAAGCGCCGCCAAGACATGCTGATCGGAGCTGTTCAAGTGCCACGTGTAGAAATGACGTTTCTATTCAGCAGATATTGAGATTTGATTAGAAAATTTTCTATTGACACACGTCACAGATAAAAGGCAACTTGGTCAACTTTGATCAATGATCATCAACACCAGCATCTTTATTGCTCGCCATACTATAAATACTAAGTAGAATGTCAAACGCCTGGAGATACATCTAACTTGTGCGGCGGCTTGTGGTGACATGTCTGGGCGTCACCGCCGAGTCGGCGTCAGGCACCGATGAGGATCTCCAGTCCTTTGTTGCGAGCAGCCTCTATGTGTGCGGCGCTGATTCCCTTGCATCCGCTGAAGTTTAGTTTCAATTGTTTTACTTTCGCTGCTTCTGAAGATTCCGTTTCTGGTAGAAACGCATCGATCGATGCATCCGTGAGCTGCGTGCACCACACTAGCAGCACTTCCTGCAAGTGTTCGCATCCGCGAGCAACATCCACGACGCTCTTGTCGGTGATGTTCATGCACCACGACAAGTTGAGTTGCTCCAGCTGCTGGCCGTACGTTCCGATCATACCCACACCACGGTCGGTGACAAGCGCGCAGTTCGTCAGGTCTAAGGCGCGCAGACGCGTGCAGGAGCGCACAAGTGCTTCGATGCCCACGTCAGTGATTTCGTTGCAGCAGCTGAGCTTCACCTCTTCAAGGTGCGGACAGTGTTTGGCTAAGGCAAATAACGCAACATCGGTAATGCTGCTCTGTGTGAGGTCAATGGCACGCAGAGCACGGCCCATAGCGTAGAATCCATTGCGTTGGTCCGACGGTTCTGTCGTGAACGCCTTGTCCGAAATGTCCATGAAGGACAAGTTCAATCGTTGCAAGTCGGTGGTCGAGCGCAGTAGCAGGTGGATCACATCATCATGAATCCGCTACACACAAATCCAAACAATCAGCCACCACAACCCAAAGTTCCTGCAAGTTCAATCGTTGCAAGTCGGTGGTCGAGCGCAGTAGCAGGTGGATCGCATCATCATGAATCCGCTACACACAAATCCGAACAATCAGCCACCACAACCCAAAGTTCCTGTAATCTGAACTCACCTTGCAACGCGAGAAGTTAATGTCCGTGAGCGATCGACAAGCTTTAATCAAGAACAGCACGAGATCCTTCGTCAACTGCGAGCAGCGCGCGAAGCTGACGACTTTAAGCGACGTGCACGCATGCAGCACGTAGAACGGCGAGTGATCTGGCTGAAACGCAGCGTCAGTGATGTGACGACAGCCATCCAGCTGCAGCGTCTGTAGATTGGAGCACCCTTGCAACACCGCTCGAACCACCGTATTGGTGACTTGAGGGCAATTGGACAGATCCAAGCAGCGCTACAGTCCCACAACAAGTTAGAATGACCTCTTTCTACTAAATGCAACAGTCTGCAGTACCAATTCCGGACAGCGGAAGGGGATCTGACGCAGGATCGAGTTTCTAATGGAGCAGCAGCCCGAGAGCTTCAGCACGCGGCGGGAGATCATGAAGAAAGCCGCGAGGCGGTCGTCCGTCAGCGTTTTGGACGCGATCATGTCGGTCAGCAGCGTCAGCACCAGCTCCTCTGGAAGGCGCCTGCATTGCACAGTCAAGTTAGCAGCCAATCAACGCAATGAGATCCAGAGAAGACGCACCGGAGAACGCTGAGCAGCACGCGCTGCGGGGCGCCCATGGCCAGACGCGCCACACACAACGCAGCCAACGACGGCACGCTCTGCGGGGCTGGGGCCATGATGAGGGGGCAGCAGTTGAAGTCTCAGTTGCGCACAAGTCGGCGAATGAAGGAGTGAAAAAAAGTGAATGAATGGAATGGTGCGACGCAAGTGGTGCAATCCAAACCTGTCATATGGAATATAGATGGACTCTGACCACCATAGTCAATTCAAGATAGTAGGACGTGAAATCGCATTTCCTTCTATATTGACTGCATAGTGGAGCGTGTGTTTCTGCTTCGAAAACTAGAGTGACGGTCATCTTGAACTTGTACTGTACTCGATGTAGCCATCTCTCCGACACAAGATAATTCCAGTGCCATGTGCAGTCCCTCCTTGTCGCTGCTTCCCAGTTATCTATTGCGTGAGCGACAGGTACGAGTTCCACCACAGTGCCACGCAGTTGCCTGTTTTCAACGGTTAGCAACATGTTCACAACGAGAGAAAATGGGCAACGCACCCCACAACACGCGCAATTGCGGCGGAACGTATTGGAACGACAGCCACTGTGTGACTGTCATCACCTTCCAGTTCATCAGCAGTGCGCCCCAATAGACGCGCTTAAGGTTCTCGCGGGAAGCCTTGGGACTCAAGCCACGCATGATGCCTTGCTGTTGTAGTGGTTAGTAATAGTTTGTGCAAACGGCGAACTACAAAGCAACGAACCGAGAAGATGGCGAATGCCACGAGTGGCGGTGCGCAGAACAAGCGGTCCAGCAATAGTTTCTTGTTGGCCGTCTGATAGGTCGAGCAGTATGTTAGTTTTCACTTGTGGTTTTAGAAGAGGAGCCTGCAGGTTTGTACCAGTTTATCCTTCGTCATGCGCTGGCTTTCCAGAAATCCATACCAGTGGTGCAAGACTGGGGTGATGACGAAACCGCTACAGAATACTTCATTAATCAAGGTTCTACTACTAAATAGCACGACTGATCCACGCTTACCCGAATGCAAAGAATGCGAGCATTTGACGAGGTGACAAACCCTGCATTGCACAGCAACCGATATCATTTACCACGATGAACTGGTGAAATTCCAAGTAATAGTCAGTACCCGCAGCGTTTTATGCTTCAGCAAGTGACCTGCAAGATCGTAACACTAAGTAAGCACAGAAAACTTCGGACTATTAATATCACTTTGCAACGCACCAAGGACTTCTCCTAGCATTGCTACTCCACCAGAAGTCAATGCCTTAGTCCTGCATACAAATAAACCATATCCAAGACATCATTAAGAACAGTGCTTCGTCATGACAAAGATTGCGTTGCCTCACCGCAGAGGATTCGTCCGCAATGCTAATTGGTAGCTCTACAAAAGCACATTAATAAGTTCCCTATCGTAACAATGCTAATTTGTAGCTCTACAAAAGCACATATTCCCTAACAAACCTGCCACGGTGACGCCAACATTTTCTATTGCTGCAGTTCAGGGATAAAGCGAAAATGAATGAGCGATGAAGTACCACGTATCACTTATGCCGATCATTAGGTTTGATGCTGTTTGATGGTTTGCTCCTAATGCGAATTGTTGTGGTGCTCATCATGGAACGTACATGTACACATTGTGCATTTTACCGTCAAACATTACTAGGAACGTATCCTGAACATCATTTGCAAAAACTAATACTCAACCCCATGCGAGAGAAGATTTTACATCGTCAAACTGAGCTTTGGTTGGCATGTTGGATCGCCACATTTACTTGGTTTTAGACCACAGATCCGCTGCTTCTTCGGCATCAGAGTCCCACATGAACGAATTTGAACCCCATTTAGTGCCTTCATGAGGAGGGCAACCACCATGCAGACTGAATTGATCGATGTCACCTTCAGGAGTTTGAACGTAGAACAGTGACGCGTGCAATCCAAGTGGAGGCACCGCCAACCCCGAAGAGCATTCGTCCATGCCATCGCGAGTAATATTTTCATCCGAGTATCGATCACGAGAGTAAGGAAATACCGTCTCGCCTCCAATCTTGGTTTGGTTGTTCAGATACAGGAAGAGCGTGACAAACCGTTGCGGATAGAAGTGTTTGACGTATGCAGGTAACTTATAGCGCAATTGAGACGGTGCATTCACACGAGTTTCCCAAGTCTTAATCGCCAACTCGGTAAACTGCGGGAATCCCTTGAGTACTTTGAACATGATGTTGCTCTCGCCGCGGTGTGCAACCATGAACTCGTACCATTCAGCATTGGTAACTCGCGTGATCAGTCCGGGGGAAAGATCGTCCAGAACATACCCAAGCAGCTCCTCTTGAAACTCCACTGTGTACTTCGGATAGAGGTTTCCTGATGGACGAGCTATAAGCGGAACTTCGTCACCCAAGAAGTCGACACGCTCCTTCGCCCAACGAACCCAAGCAAAGAAGTGCGAGACCGCGTTCATCTCAGGTTTTGGAAACGTATAATGCAGCTCCGGTAGCCCCAAAGCTTTTTCCCACTCTTGGACGATGAATGGTAAGTAATGTGGAATCTTGTCGTGTGCGAGAAGGGCATTCATGAGACTTCCAGCATTGTTGTTAACATTTTCATCCAGCCAAGTTAACCATGTCTCATCCTCCAAGGCCTTGAACAGATTGGTAGCATTGGCTTCAGTGTAAAACAGCTTCAACAAAGCATTTGGGAAGCGTTGGTTGTCTTCGGCGTTGGGGAAGAGTGGCCCACCTTCACGGAAATCATCAGGGATATCGCGTTGTGAATTCAGCTCACGGATTTTGTCAGCAGCCCAGTTTGCCCATTCCCTGTAAACATCCATCCCAAATTTGTGCATTGCTCCGTTTGGCAGGAGTTGATGAGGTCTAAAGGTATCCAAGTGTTTTCGGTAAAACTCGCCTGCATTGTATCGTACCAACTGCAGCCGTTCGACAAAAGAAGGACTCGGAAGTCGTGTCACGCGGGCCGAACGCTTTTGGAAATCACGCGTGAACAAACTGTCAGGCAAGAACGCGGTGTGGCTTGTGCGCGACTCGGTCACAACCTTCGACGAATTGCTACCATCAACCTTCGATCGGTCCAGTTTGGGTAATCCAATTTCGATCACCTTATCAGCCTCCTCTTGGGTAATAAAGAACTCGACATCGAACACCTTGGGGCGCATACCGATCGTCGTAAGCGTCACACCGTCCTCCAACTCGTACTTGTACCCCTTCTTGATACCCGGCCACTGCCACAACTGGAAGTCCAACAACACGTGAACGATGTTCTTCGTCGCACGCAACTCCGCTACAGTACGAACCGGCCAGCCCATTTGAGTGTACAGACGCACGCCGTTCACCATCACGTCGCGGTCTGCACCCAACCACGCAGCAGCCACCTCAGCTGCTTTCCCCATACACTCAAAATCTCCGTTCCAGGATACGTAGACACCATCGTTGGCGCCGTTAAGCATGAAAAAAACTCGGTCGTCAGTCATGGGTTCCGCCTCCATGGGCTCCGTGACAGGAAGCACTTTACCATCTAATAGCGTCGTGGCTGTGTAGTTTGAGTCGTTGCATTTAAGTTCACTCACCAGGTGCCGCACCTGCATTGTTACCACTCCCGTATCATATTTGTTTGGCAACACATGGAGATCCTCGAGAAAGCTTGAAGGGTCTTGCTTCACTAACTCAGTGTATTGCAACATCTTCAGTGCCAAATCGAACTCCCCGCCTTGCTGAATGAACCACCCCCCGAAAACAGCAAACACGACTACCACAATTGGTAAAATCTTCACAGCGATAGAATTAGAGGTGTGGTCCTTCGCCAGAGCGGAAGGTGTGTTGGTCTTCGTCATACTCAGGAGACTTGTTGCGTTTTCAACAATGAAAACACATCCATGCCTAGAAAAGTGCGAGCACAAAGACATTTGCAGAATTTTCAGTTACATCGTACCTGGGTAACTCAGTGCTTTAATTCAAACAGACCCTTGCGACTATACTCGCGCAAACGTTGTACTTACCAGCTAACGTGACATAACTCCAGTAGAAGTTAGACCGTTCAATTCCATACAATTTCAACCGTGGAAAGTCTTCAAACAGAAATTGTGAATACCTACTCATCGGGTGGGTAAGCTTATCCACTAATAAGCCGTACACCGCAACACGAACTCTGGATAAAATCACACATGTCAAACGCAGTGAAACAAGGTGTAAGGTTGTCGATACATAAACGCACTCATGTGTGAACTACAGCAATAGCTGCGACGAGGAGCAGCTACTACCTAATAATCGCGATGATCCGTTTCCTAGGCAACATCAGCACAATCGATAAATAATTCGTCCTTGCTAGCAATCTACAGAATCAGATTGTGCCACGTACTGGATCGCATCCAGTTCCTTGATCGCCGCCTCCACTTTTTCTCGCCGCTCGATCCAGAACTCAGGCTCCGTAGAAGCTGCAACAAAGCAATGAATTATTGTCAAATTCATCTCCAATATCCCCCCCCACGCAAGCCATTTCACTCACCCAAGTCTGCAACCATTTCTGTCGATCTCCGCTCCGTGTGTCTAGTAACTGGATTCGAAGGCGAAATGGTGTGCAAGTGCGAGCGACTCAACTGACTCGACACTTTCTTCGGAGCAGGCAAATGACTGTTTGGCGGCACGTCCGTCTTCACTTTGAGTCGACGCGAGGGCTTCAGCTTGGACGTCTCGTTCTCTTCTCGCGGCAAAGACCTGCTTCGGTTTCTCGGGTTGATCGGCGCGAGCACTTGACGCTTCGAATGATGAGGTTGAAGCTTCCCACTCTTCGGTCCTTTCAACAACTTTCCAGTCTCGGGAACCCTCGAACCGAACGCGAACTTGGCTCGACTGGTCGAAGCTGCTGTCGAGGGGAGTCCCACGCGCTGTCTGAGAGCACATAGGATAACGTTAGTTTTAACGTATGCATTAGATAAGCAGCTAGTTTGGCGTACTTCTTGCGGGGACGTATCGTACCCCCGTCTCGCGTCATTATCGTGTTCTTGCAAATGGCATGTACCTTGGTAAATTCAAAATAAAACTATCATACGGAATAATAGTCGAGTGGCGAGATGCCTGTCAACGGCTGCACTAAGCTGAGCCAGCTCAGAAGATACTGAGGCATCTCTACCTTCTTAACCGTGTTACTGCTAGATGGAGCTTGAGCTTGGAGCAGTTGCATGGCTGATGCAGTTTCACACGGATGGAGGAACGAGAATGGTTTGCCCAACACTGGATGCCCCTCCATTGCGACGAACGTCGACCGACTGTTGGATCCGGGGAACTGCACGTCCCGAGTGATGATGCTGGCTGGCAATGGCGTGCCGTCGACTGCAAAAGCACGGAAATACAACACCGGCGTCTGGTAAATAGTGTGGTAGACGATGTGAAACTCCACCAGAGCAGTCGTGGCACTCTGCGACTGCAACGTCGTTGCTTCGACGACTTCTTTATCCGTCCACTTGTCCTGATCAACGCAGCAACAAAAGCGTAAGTTAGAGGCGACGATACCTCAAAGCACCTTCAACGTTATAGCACTACACCACATCTAACGTTACTCACCTCGTCCAGTAGCAGGTCATCGATATCTTCCAACTCCTTATCCACCGTCACTTCACCAACTGCAAACGGTTGATACTGCCGGACATTTCCTGTCGAAACAAGGTATGAATCTCCATCAAGGTGCTTGAAATATTGCATCACAAACATTAGTCGACTTCCAGTTAATGCTACCATTTTTAACAAACCATTTCCAGCGTGAATCATCGACTTCTCACCTGTCGATTGCCATGTCTCCACTCCCATGTCGCGACTCTTTCTTCACCCACTTTCTGTTTCCTCGCCACGTCATGCGATTTCCTCATCAAAATCTCCGCCTCCACACAGAACTTCTCGTAGCTAAGATATCCCGTGTCCATCCTACGCAACAGAATAAAAAAGTGACGTACACCACATCTTCAATTGTTCTCACTTCAAAGCGGAGCCGTGTATCATCTCATGGACTCCTCGGCGCTGCTCGTGTGGCTCCTGTACGCGAGTGTCGCGTTTGTGCTCCTCCTATTGAGTACGTCGCTGGTTCTCTACGCACAGCCCAAACACGGCGCTTCCTCGTCCCTTGCAGCCTTCGCAGGAACCTCCACACTCAGCGCAGCACCACTCACCGTCTCCTCGCGTTTCGTCAATGGTGTGTGCATCCTGGCGCTCTACGTGGCGTTGCTGTGTTTATTCACAGCCCCTGTGGACGTTTATCTCCTGGAAAATGCTCTGCCTCATGTACCAGCCAATGTCCGAGCGCTACGAGTGCTGTATCGAGTGTATTTCGCTGCATTAGCGCTGTATTCCTTCGTTGGAGCACCTTTGGCGTTTAATTACGCCAAGCAGACGGAGATTGCTCACTTGACATTAAAGTTTTCAGCTCGAGATCGACTTTACGCTGCTGCTAAGCGCACGGTGTGTTTCCTGTTGGGGTTATCGTTTCTACTGGTGATGCTGATGGTGGTGTTGCTTTGCGGCAAACCTGCAAGCTCGGATATTGACTGGTTACGGCCGTTGCTCAAGTTTTCGTCGGATCTGGAGACGTTTCTGAGGTTGTTAGTGGGGATTTTAGCACTTACGGGCATGTACCTGTGGCTTTTCGTGTGCAGTAGAGGACTCGCGAGTGTGCCGTTGGTGGGACTGTTGATGGAGGACCACAGTATTGATGAGAACATGACGATGTTTGAAGATTTACTGCAGGAGAACGCAATGGAAACGCAGGCGACCAAACAGACACGAGAGACGATTCTGCAACGCTATGCAGTGGAGCAACAGATGAGTGGAGCGGATCAGGAACGACTCTCGCAGCTCAAGACGCGTGAAAAACTTCTTGAAGAACGTCGCGAGGTGTTGCATGCAAACTTGCAACGCTTTGCAATGACAGGCAAATTGTCTTGCTGGAAGATCCCGATTGGTGTGGTCTTGATCATTCTTTCGTTGTTGATCGTGGTTTCAATGCTCATCACGAGCATCGACAAGATGGCGCACTCCAACTTTGAAAGGGGCTTTCTTCTGAACTCACCAGAGTTCCCGAATCCGATGGATCTACTACTGGTATTAGCATCGCGTGTCTTCCCGCTGGACTATGTGGTCTTCGCCGTGCTTTTCGTGTACTTGTTCACCATTTCGTTGATAGTACTCAAGCGTCATGGTCTGCAGTTCCTGTGTTTCCGACTCGGACGATTGCAGCCACGTCTTACATCTGCTGCTACAATGACGATGTTATCGCTCGTGCTAATGCAGCTTGCTATGGTGGGGCTCTTTGCACTGCTCACTCTAGCCCCACAATATGCCACTTTTGGCCACCAAATATCCACGTCTTACATCTGCTGCTACAATGACGATGTTATCGCTCGTGCTGATGCAGCTTGCTATGGTGGGGCTCTTTGCACTACTCACTCTAGCCCCACAATATGCCACTTTTGGCCACCAAATGTTCGCTGATGCTTCAGGCCGCGTTGTGCCTTGCACTTTGCAGGAGGCTGCCAACGCTGCTGCAGCGGCAGCCAAGTCTGGTGGGTTGCCTGCTCATTGCCGCATGACGCAGCTTGCAAAATTCTACAACGCTCTTGCAGTGGAGCTGCCCATGTTTGGCACGGCCTTCTTTGTGGGTCAATTTTTATTTGCTGCAGCTTTCGTGCCCTGGATCGCACACGCCTACTGCATGGCAAAGAAGCTTGCTGATCCCATTGATCCCAAGCGCCAGAGGCTGCTCGACGACTACTAAGAGATACGAAGGAGTTGTAAAACACGCCCAGCATCAACTACTAAATTCTAAAATGTGTCATTCCATATCACCACATCTGCAACGCGTACTCGGCTGAAATACTACCTACTGTTGTCTCCATTACTCCGGCGATTCGCTTATTGCACTGTATCTATGTCGACTACTTCTTCACTCATTAATGACTGTGGGAGGACGCGTTACTGGTCGCATCCATGGAGCTCGTGCGCTCCTTGCCGGCGAAGAAGCGGTTCTGAAAGCCGCCAAAGATGTTGCGGATGCCACCCGCGGGACTGGCAGCTTCATTAGACGATCCCTTTTGTCCATTCTGCGAGGTGTTGGAACCACGCGATTCGTCAAACGGACCAACCGTCAGGTTGGGGTCGCATCCCGCCAGAAAAGCTTCATAAGACTGCTCGCGCTCTTGGAGCAGCTCCTCCGTGCGCGTTTGCTTGGCTTCCACCCGTGCACAGACTTCCTCAAACGCCTTCTTGGCAGCCACATACTCCTTCTGCAGTCCATCAAGATCATGTTTGATGCCGACCAGCTCATGTTCACTCTGCTGGATGCTGCGTAGTGCCGATGACTGTGTGTCGATCTTCAAGCACTTGATCGAGTACTTGACTGCCGATAGCCAGTTGTCTCCGTACACACAGAACAAGTGTTCTCCCTTTTCTAGCGGCACCGTACGTCGCACCTCAAACAGAGACAATTTGCTGAAGATCTCCGGCAACTCCGAGTCGCTATTGGCTCCAGGCCACATCTCGGGGTTCAGATCCATGAGTTCCACAGTGCTGGACAAGTACATGTCCGCCGCAGTGCAGCGCGGCTTCTTGACGGACTCCTGCACCATGCGCACAGCTCCGTGCTGGTCGAACAGCACGAGTTTGAACTTGCTCTTGCTGGCCGAGCGACACATGAAAACCACCGACTCGCGGTCCTTGTCCACCTGCAACTTGTAGAAGTGCGCGTCCTGCTTGTCCACCTTGGCGTGGCGCTCCATGCCGAAGACCATCTGCGTCACTTGCGGCAGCTGCGTCGAGTTGTTGCGCGCGTCGCACAAGTCGCGCGCGGCGGACAGCACGGACTGCGAGATCTGCGTGGGAATGGGCATGCCGATCTTGGTGAAGAGCGCGCCCACGACGCGGCCGAAGCCGCCCATGGCCTCCACGTCCACGCTCTCGAACTCCATGTCCTTGCCGCTCTCGCCCGCCACGTCGTACTGGCGGCGCTTGTTAGGGTCGCTCAGCACGGCGTACGCGGCGCTGGCCTGCTTGAACTTGTCGGCGGCCTCGACCGAGCCGGCATTGCGGTCCGGGTGGTACTTGAGCGCCAGCTTGCGGTAGGCTGTCTTGATCTCCAGCTCGCTGGCCGACTTGTCCACGCCCAAGACCTCGTACAGGTTGGTGCTCTCTTCGGGCTGCTTGGGCACAGGCTGGCTCATGGTCGTTTGGAGGAGAATGCAGATGTGGAAGAACAAGGTGTGCGGATGGCTGCTGGCCACTGATTGGCTGAAATAGTGGAAACAAATCATCACACTGAACATGGCTGGATGTCCATGGGTCACGTGGGTGCGGACTGTGGAGACATCGATGTAGGTATTAATACCTGTATTATAGCGTGTTGCTTGTTGCATTTGTTGCCATTGCCATGTTCTCCGTTGCAATTGTGGTGGCAACAGTTTGCCGCTTTATGAGTTGCTTGTCAAGCTTTGCACCTGATTTCTTGAAGTTCGGAGTAACCAGTCAAATGACGTTCCACCCTGAGTCAACACGTACGTGGCAATCATCGAGTTCGAAACAAAACAAGAAGACACACAGCCCCCTTCCTCTTTTTCTTTAACGCGATGTCTCTCCTGTCGCCGTCCTTTTCGCCTCTTGTTTCCACTCGTCGACCCCCTCCGTTCCCCTACTGCTCCTAACACTTGGTTCTACATTGGTTGGCCCGCAACACACCCACAGTCGTCTCTCACTTCTTCGCCGTCCGTCCCCGCAGCTCCGTCTCGAGAAGGGGAACGTTCACTGGAGGGGCTCTTAAATAAGATCCGCGACGTTCATGGGCATCTCGTCGATCTGCGTGTTGTAGAACTGCTCAATGTCGCGCAGGTATCGCACGTCGTTGTGCGTCAAAAAGTTGATGGCCACACCCTTACGACCGAAACGACCCGAGCGACCGATACGGTGGATGTAGTTCTCGCGGTTCGTGGGCAGGTCGTAGTTGATGACCAGCGACACCTGCTGCACATCAATACCACGCGCCAGCAGGTCCGTGGTGATCAGCACACGTGACGAGCCCGAGCGGAACTCCCGCATAATGATGTCACGCTCACGCTGCTCCATGTCGCCGTGCATGGCCGACACGGTGAAGTCCTTCGACTGCATTTTCTCCGTGAGCCAGTCGACTTTTCGGCGCGTGTTGCAGTAAATGATGGCCTGTGTGATGGTCAGCGTCTCGTACAGATCGCAGAGCGTGTCGAACTTCCACTCCTCGCGGTCGATGGCGATGAAGAACTGCTTGATACCTTCAAGCGTCAGTTCGTCGCGCTTTACAAGGATGCGGATGGGTTCGCGCATGAAGCGGCGAGTCACCTCGAGCACGTCCAGCGGCATGGTAGCGGAGAAGAGTGCCACCTGCACCTTCTCGGGTAGGAAACGGAAGACCTCGTAGATCTGGTCCTTGAAACCACGAGAGAGCATCTCATCGGCCTCATCGAGGACGAACATCTTGACCTCATCCGTGCGGAGGGCGCGACGGTTGATCATGTCGCCCACACGGCCGGGGGTTCCGACCACAATGTGCACGCCCTGCTGCAGCGTGCGGATGTCGTCGCGCACGGCGGTACCGCCGACACACGCGTGCACCTGCACGCTCATGTAGTCGCCAATAGCGACCACGACCTTGACGATCTGCTGGGCCAACTCACGCGTGGGAGCGAGGATCAGCGCCTGCGTCTCCTTGAGACCAATGTCGATCTTCTGCAGGATAGACACCGCGAACGTGGCCGTCTTACCGGTACCGGACTGGGCCTGGGCGATGCAGTCGTGGCCCAGAAGGATGGGCTTCACGGCGCGCTGCTGGATGGCCGACGGCTTCTCGAAACCGTAGGCGTAGATGCCGCGCAGCAGGTCCTCGCGCAGGTCCATGCCGTCGAAGGTCTCGATGACCTCGTCCCAGTTGGTCTCGATGTCGCCCTCATTGAGCTGCACCTGCTCGTCGTGCGTCTCCTCGACGTTCTCACTGAAGGTACAAACGTCGTCAGTGCCCCAAATTGACTATGGAAAGAAGAAAGAGACGTACGTCGGCTTGCGGTCTTCCACGTCAGCCATGGTGTATAAAGTGGTGGGGTTCTACTGGTGTAGAGCGAGCGAGAGGCAGGAGAAACGGCGGACGTCAATGCCGCGGTCTTCCTGTGTGCGTGTTGTTTCTGTTTTGGATGCGTGGAGAGGGATCGCTTTGGCCCCGTCACTCACTTGGACTTTGTATGGTCCATCAAGTGGGTGGTTGCCAGACAGCCGATAAGATAAGTACTTCCATTGGCTAAAAGTTGAATGAATGTAGAATACACAATGTAGCCATCTCCTCATATCAGGATCGAATGGCCGACGAAGTTGCTCGGATGCGCGAGCTGCTCGCTCGGAGCCTGCGTGCGCCGGAGCCGCAACGCTCCGAGGCCGAGAAGGAGCTCCAGCAACTGCAACGCTCGCCCATCACTGCGCCGTTCCTCGCTTCGCTGCTGGAGATGTGCGTAGCTGTCCCGAACACCGACGGAACGCCGCGCAATCTGCGTCAATTGGCGTTGGAGGACGCGGACGTGCGTCTACTGGCTGTTCTGTGGCTCAAACACTTCCTTAAGGCGCAATGGAGGGCGCGTAAGACAACCAACCTGCTATCCGATGACGAACGTGTCCACGTACGCGGTGTGTTGCTGTTCGCAGCGTTGCATGAGCCTCAACAGACGGTGGCGTTGCATTTGGCGCTTATTGTGGCTACCATCGCGCGCGCCGAGTTTCCAGCTCAATGGAGCTTTGACACGCTGTTCCCAATGCTGTTGCAGCCGCTGAGGAGACAGGACGGAGCTGTGGACCTGGCAAACGAAAGAAAAGGAGTGGGTGTTTGTTACCGAATCGTGAAGGAACTGGCGGCCAGACGCCTCATGCAGCACCGCAAACAGTTTGCGATGCTCAGCGTGGAGCTCCTTCCACTGCTGCTGCAGTATTGGACAGCGACGGCGACGGAACTCAACGACTTTTTGCAGGCACAGGGGGCAGCTGCAGGACAATCGAGTGCAACGAAAGCAGCAGCTATTACAACGGCCTTATCGACTACAGGTGCAGAACAGCTGAATGTGCTCGTGACAAGCACGAAACTCATCTCGACGATGCTGCTCAACGCATTCAGGGACTTGTCAGCGTTACAGAATGGCGACCTGATGCAGTCAGCATTGGTGGAATTTTACAACCAACTGGAAAGATTGGTGAAGTTCCGACAGACGTTCCTTGTGCTTGTTGAAGACGCAGGAAGACTTGAATCTGCCGCGAAAGTGGAGGAAGCAATGCTGACGCTTGACAAGTGCATGCATCGCACTGCGGGCATTGTCATGGGTGTACAGAATTCGTATCCGATGGAGTTCCGCGAATATTTATCGCCGTATCTCGCGCTGTTCTGGAATATTCTTAATGCATTTACTTCGACTAGCTCTACACTTCCATCTCCCCGACGATTGCAGATTGACGCGCTTCAGTTCTTTGCTAACGTACTGAGCTGTCGGATGTACAAGAATGAGAGCTTGTCTGGCCCTGATGGTACGACACGGGTTATCTCGAAAGTTATCACGGCTACTGGTGATGTTGCGCTGACGGACGCCATGGTCCTGGAAGCTCAAGCAGCAATGCAGACATTCTTTACACAAAACGAGAATCGCTTTGCTGCATTGTTGAACCTCGTAGTGATGCACTACATGACCCTGACAACCAAGGACCTGGAAGAGTGGCAAACCGACCCCTATTGTACGCTAATGGAAAGTCTCACAGCAAAGGAATCGGTGCGAGCCTGTGCAGAAAATGGACATTCTTTACACAAAACGAGAATCGCTTTGCTGCAACGTTGAACCTCGTAGTGATGCACTACATGACCCTGACAGCCAAGGACCTGGAAGAGTGGCAAACCGACCCTGAGACATATTGTACGCTAATGGAAAGTCTCACAGCAAAGGAATCGGTGCGAGCCTGTGCAGAAAATGTTTTCTTAACTCTGGTGCAGAATTTCCCCGACCAGACAATTCCAGCACTCACCCAATTGACCGCCACTGCTTCAACATACCTGGTAGAACTTGGTCGTGGTCAGTTGTCAACTACTGGTGATGATCAACGGATTCTCGACATGGATGCCGTGCTTTTAGCTATCGGTCTTGGCTGTTATGACCTCCATGATTGCTTTGAATTTGAGCCGTGGTTTCTCACCAACCTTGTGCCCATTCTCGTTAATGCAGATGCCGCCGTTGGCTCTTTCCAGGGGCTACCAGTTTTGCGATTTCGCATCGTATGGCTTGTCAGCTGCTGGTTAGCGCAGCTATCAGCAAATGTGCGACCACCTCTATACGATGCATTGTTGAGCCCGTCAGCATTCTTTCACCAGGCAGATACCGATGTTGCGCTCAAGCTGCGCATTATTCAGACACTGGAATCTATGGTGAACGATTGGGGATTTGAGCACGATGCATTTGCTCCCTTTTTGCCGCGGGCGTTAGAGTGTTTATTCGCCTTCTTCCCACAGGCCGACGAGTCTGAAAACAAGATGAAAGTACTAGGGTGCCTGGAAGCAATTATCCAAGCATGTGGTGCACACATTGTCAGGTTCTGCCATCAAATTAGTGCACCCCTACCTGCCCTCTGGACAAACGAGAGTGATGCTAGCAACTTGGTGCGCGGGAAAATTCTCCAGCTTATGGCCAAGCTTCTTACAAGCGTGAAGGAGGCTCAGACGGAATCTTCGGACGTGCAGGTGGATACTGGCAGTGTACAGACACTGTTGGATATGTGTGTGCAGGTGATTCGTTATGCTACCGACGTATCAAATCCGGACGAAGTTTTCTTGATGGAAAGTGGACTGGAGCTTTGGAGCGAGACGCTCGATGTGTCCACGGTTTACACCGAAGAGCTCCACAAACTCTTTGGTAATGTGTTACGGTTAATGGAGCGTGACTACGAGCATGTGGTGTTAGTACTAAGTGTGTTGGAGCACTACTTGCGGCTCGGCAAGGCGCAATTCTGGCAGACTTACCACGCAAATGTGTCAGGGGTTTTACATCATGTGATTGGCAACGTTAAAGCAGAGGCCTCTCTGCAGATTGCTGAAGTAACAGAGATCATCATCGCGACAGTCCCCATTGATCAAGTTACAGAGTTTTTACCCGTGGTAAAGTCAATGGTGGAAGCATGCATTACGTTTCAGCAAGGAGGGCCTAAACACGAACCGGAAACTGTGCTTGCTGGTTACTTGAGTGTCGTGGCCCGGTTGATGATGATTAATTTTGAGTACACACTGAAAAATTTATTAGTGAACGATCACACTGCGTTGCTTGTGCTGGTGGATACGATGCTCAAGTTGTTCTACACGGTTGGGTCGTCACCGTTGACGGTCTTGCGACGGAAGGTGTGGGTACTAGCGTTGTGTGCTACTCTAAAACTGATGGAGCAATCGGTATTGGAGAGGACTGGTCAGATTTTGGAGATCTGTGTTGAGGTGATAGAAGACGAACAAGAAGAGCAGAAACAGAAGCAAGCTGCTGTCGCTGCCGATCGTGATGAAGATGGCGCCAGGTCGGGGGTCTTTCGTGCTTTTCAAGCTCATCACAAAAATCTTCAGCTGGAACCAAGTGAAGAAGATGTCCCAATATTAGCGTTAGACTTGAAGACATTTGTGTGCGGGACGATGAACGAACTATCAACCAAGCTGGGTAGTGGCGCTTTCAACCAACTGCTGCAAACAGTGGATTCATCGGTGCTGCGCAAATTCCAGTCATAAATTGTTGGCAAGACTGATAAAGTCTGCAATTTTGATCGTGATTTTGTTAAATGGGTAGCATGCATCTTTGCTCAGTGGCGTTCTCTCGTCCAACGTGACTGCTTGGAAACGAATCTCCAGGTTTCTACCAAGCAAATATTCTGTGTGATGATTTTGGCCACCACACGCGTGCTGTCTGGAGCATTTTGAGGACTTTCATCTCTGCATTGGTGATTACTTCAGTAGCACCGATTGTTAAAATGTTGATGGGTCTATTTGATGTGTGCAGTTTCAAGATTGCAGTTTTTGGTTTTCAATGTGCTTCTTTCGCTACAACCACGACTCGCAATGTAATCCAAAGTATTCACCTGCCACACTACAAACAGTCTCCAGTTTTAGAATTTTCTTGAACGCTTTGCATCTGGGGGTATCACAACAGAACCAACACTTTGTTGGAGCTAAGTACTCGATTTTATTCATTTGGTTGGAGACTGCCGTTGACTTGTATCTGCCGTGTCCCATTTTCGTAAAACGTTCACTGTTCAATGATGTTTTCACAAACAGTCTCCAGTTTTAGAATTTTCTTGAACGCTTTGCATCTGGGGGGGTATCACAACAGAACCAACACTTGGTTGGAGCTAGAAGTACTCGATTTTATTCATTTGGTTGGAGGCTGCCGTTGACTTGTATCGACCGTGTCCCATTTTCGTAAAACGTTCACTGTTCAATGATGTTTTCACTAAACTATGCTTCACGAGTTGAGAAACCAGTGAAGCAAAACAAATCGTTGGTTTCACACTGGAACTTTTAAGGCAACCACGAACATTCCGTGACAAGAATAGTGGTGCCGCAACGAAAACCTTTATGTGCCTGCCAAATTTACCAGATCTGTCGTCTTCAACTGGGATTCTGGCTTGGTATTAGTTCCAGCAGCACCATCTGACCCCCATTATGTCAATGCAGGGGACACAGCCACCGCCTGAGTTATTGGCCTACAGAGCATTACAAGCTGTGCAACGCGGCAACGCGGAAGAGCTTACAAAATTGATTCAGGCTGGAGCAAATGCACATGTGATCAACGCAGTCGTCAAGACAGGCACAAGTCCCAATGGACGTCCAGATCGCGTATGACATTGAGTACATTCGTGATATCGCCTTGGAAAACAAAGTAGTAACATGTTTCTGCAGGAAGCAAAAGGAGGATTGTTGTACCACGCCGTGGATAAGCAAAATGTCGAGTTAGTGAAAGTTTTGTTGGGAAATGGAGCAGAGGTCAACGGTTCAAAACAAGATGATGTATGTACTGTATAACTACTAGACTTGGCAAACTTTTGTGTCTCGAGTTTTGGGAATATTGAGCTGAAGGTACTTGTGTGCACAGAGCCCACCTCCACTTCGAGCTGCAGGTATGTACTGTATAACTACTAGACTTGGCAAATTTTTGTGTCTCGTGTTTTGGGAATATTCAGCTGAAGGTACTTGTGTGCACAGAGCCCACCTCCACTTCGAGCTGCAGTATTTCGCAAGAATATCGAACTGGTTACGCTGCTTTTAAAACGAGGAGCGAATGTGAACGGGAAGTACTCAATCTCTTCGGGTTCCAGCAAAATCGTACGTAGGCACTGCACAAGCTACAAACTTGACCAACTCATCGAAATGCTTTTGCTAGACGATGACCATACTGTTCGAGATTACAACCGACGCCATATACGGCTTACTTCTTCGTAGGGGTGGGGACGTGAATATTAAGGACTCGAAGGGCGATACACCGCTGCATGCTCATGCTGCAAAATGGAACGCCAACTTTGTTCATGAGCTAGTAGAACACGGTGCTGATGTGAACGCACTGGATACGGTAAGCAGAAACCTATATTTTACGCATCAAATATTTTGCCAACGAGTATATTTCCACATCAGGACGATTGTACGCCATTGCTAAGAGCAATTCAGCAATTGGATTTTCAACCTGGGTGTGAGGAAGAAGAGGATTTTATCGATGTGTGTCATATTCTTATGAGTCATAAGGCCACACTGCCTCCGACAGACCCCATTTCCTGCAAACCTGAAGACTCTGAACGGCTCCGTACTCGGCTACATCTTGTGAAAGAGTGGGCAGCGCAACGTGATATTGGGATGGTCGCGTTGACCCATGTACCAGTAGAAATTTTTCAACGAGGTATCGCCGAAATTACTGCGTACTTCGCTTCAAACACGCTTGTACCCGTTGTCGTCGAACAAAACGATCTAGGGACCGAAACACTACCGGAAGATCTGCGTCGACAAAGCAAGACAGGGGTCGATACATGGACATCTGGAGAGGAAGTTCTTCAGCGTCAAGTGGAGATTCTACCTTCTTTAGACCGTGCCCCAAGTTTATTACCCCAAGCGTTAAATAGGGATGATGTCAGTCCTTTTCCAAGCCGTCCAGACCCCGAACCAGTTATGGCAGATTTGGAGCACCGTCCGATAAGAAGTAATAGCTCGGCGTGGTTGCTGCAGGAAGACATTGTTGCTACTAAACAATTACCAGCGTTGAGCGATTCGACAGTGAAGAAAACTGAAAGTCCAGTGAATGATATTGTGACTGCAATTCCAGCTGCGATAGCTCCAGATCTTGTCGAGACGATCTCAGCATCGAATAACCCAGAAGCGGAGCTATCTAGCACAAGCGCTAGAGTAGACCTAGCAACTAGACCTGGAACCTTTGGTTCTGCTGGGAGCGACGGAAGGCCTGCTTTACCTCCAGTATCCGCTCGATCAGGATTGCCGCCAGTATCTGCAATGCAGCTCTACCGACTGAAGATAATGTGCGCTACCGGCCTCCGTCGAGTATTAAAGTATCGAAGACAGAATCCCTACTGCGTTTGTCGACTGGTTCGTAATGATGGCGAGGTGCTCATGCAAGTCCAGACGTCGGTGCATCCTGGAGGGGGTCAAGTCCCAACATGGCGAGGTCAAGTGTTTGAGATGGCACTTACTGCAGAAGATACTCGCATTTGCACTTTAGTGTTCACACTCAAGCATTCGGGAATTGTGTCATCTCTCGAGTACGTGCATTGTCATCGTTCTGCCATCGTTAATTCTAAGTTTTTGCTTATTTATTTAGCGAGCGGATTGCAGTAGGGATGATGCCGTTCCCATTCCTTCCTGTCGGTCATTCTCTCACTCACAAACTGCTGCTCATGAATAATGACAACCTCGCAGGACGTCTTGAAGTCCACCTAGAAGCGTACTAATTAACATGGCTACACTAATCACACGTCACATATTTTCTTATCTTGGTGGTACATGGTACCCCAAACCAGAACGACTCGTTTTATCTAGAGATTTGTATGACGCCTAGTGCATGAAATTCTCCTAAAATGACGATGCGGCGCTCGAGTCTGCGGCCTCGGCAGATCGATGTACACGCGCGCATGCGGATCATCCGCGAGGAGGAGGACCTCGACGCTGATGATGACGGAGCAGGCGGCTCCTCCCAGCCGCGCGCGACCTTCCAGCAACTCGTGGCGGTAAGGAAATCGCATGATAAAGTTTCTTAAATATTTCTAATTTTTATTGTTAAATATTTCTAACGTAATCTTATTTCTAACTTATCGTGCTGTCCTAAATTTTAAAATTTAAAATATAGAACCTAGAGGCTCGTCAGCAGACTGGGAACCAATCCAAGCGCAGGAAGAAGGACATCCCGATCCCTGTGATCCTACCAGTACCGACGTATGATACTTCCGTGCCACCAGACTTTGAAGTACCTACGTCCTACGTGAGGTTCCAGACTTTACCAAGAGATGAAGAATCTACAGGATTAGAATCTTTAGGACCAGAATCGCAGGATGTTGAAGTGGATCTAGACCTGGAAGATATGAGATGGCTACGACGACACCCTAAGTACGGAGTGGACGGAGATCCACGGTATCAATTGTCCCAGGAACGCTTTGGTCAAATGTTGGACGCACTGGAGAAAGCTTCGGCGCTGCTAAACCCCAACGTGATGACGTTGGCGGAAGCTGAAGATGTTTTTGCTAAGAGGTTGGCAATGCACAAGACCCCGCTCAATCGCGTCACCTGCGACGTGTATGCGTACTGGGCTGCCAAACGGCAGAAACTGCGACGTCCATTGCTGCGGCGATTTTGGCCTCAGACTCCGTTAAATGATACCAACCCACACTCGGTGTTTCGACCACGTGAGAAGGAGCGATATAAACTTCGGAAGCATCGTAAAAACGACCTAGAAGGATTCCGCAAACTTCAACAGCTACGTGTAGACTTTGAACGCGTTAAGCGTCTGTTGGATTTAGTGCGACGTCGAGAACGAACGAAGAGATTACAACTGGACTGTTTGGACGAGATCCGTCGACAAGCTGAGCACGAACTCACAAATCGGGGACCGAATGCTGCTGTGCGTAAGCCGGTTATTCCGGTTGATGAAGAGCGCGAGCGCCACAAGAAGAAAAAGAAGAAAAAGAAAAAACATCGTGATAACGAGAATGGTAGTTTGTCAGGGGATAGCGCGCTTGGTGCGTCGGGTTCAGATACACGTGGTGATGCAAAGAATGGAAAAGCTGGAGCTGCTGTGGAAGGACCACAAATTGCACCGACCTTTATGGAATACGACACATCGGCAAATTTTGTGATGGAGGATACAACAGACATGGACGGCTCGCCAAGGGAATTGAGTGGACCAGTATATCCGTCTTACCCACTGTCTCCGCCCAAATTAATGGCAGCGATTTTCCAGCAACCACCCAAGTATAGGTGCCGTGGTCGCATTGGTCGTGGTGGAAGATTGATCATGGATCGGATTCCAGTGCCATCTTCGCGGTATTATGGAATAACTGAGATCTGTGCACCCACGCTCAAATCTACCTCCTCAACCACTGGGACCCTCTCAGCGTCAGCAACTCCCGATAATGGTGGAGCGTTGCCATTTGCAAATTCGGAGCTTGGTGTTGCTGCCAACCATGGAGCTGTCCTAGTTCAAGAGTTGGCCGTTCACCCCTTGGCGCACAAAATCAACCAGGTTACATCAAAGCGACTTGATGAAATCTATGACATGAGTGACAGCGAAGACGAATTTATAGAGCCACTTTCCTCCTCGGTGTACGAGACACCAACACAGCACAAGCCGACAAATGATGGGAAGGGCACGAAAACAGGACCAGGACGAAAGGTGAAATTCACGCTAGATGTCTAAGGAGCAAATGAATCGTATGCGGCGACCTAACGCCCTAGGCGCGAGGATGGAGAAAGTGTTGCCGACGATGAAATGCAACGGAAGAAACAAAGGCTACTGGTCATGAGGGTTGAGTTTATTTCGTTATCTATGCTTCTTTCACCTCCTCTGCAATCGCTTGTCAGTGAGCTCAGCGAATGGACGTACAATCACCTGGTAGCAACAGCACAAGACCAGTTGAGTCGTCAGCAACAATCATGGTAAATTTTCGTGTTACGCACTGTTGATGTTGTGGTTCGTGTTATGATTTCACCTCCAGCAGTCTTTGGCCGCCTACATTACATAGGAGCGTAAGTTCACGAACTCTTTGATGATATTCATGGTGGGATCAACGTACTCATCGAAGCGCCCGAATAGTTTCTTGCGAAAAGCGTTAGGAGTGATGGCAGGACCGTAGATTACCTGATCTGACAGTGGTGTTTTTCGTAGCGGAATCCGGTTTCGGCCATCATCGAGGTTCAAGAATGTAGGCTTTCGAGTAAACCACTCGCTGTTGACATCGGATTGTGAATTTGAAAGTTGGATCTGTAAGCGTTGTCGTTTTTTGCGCCGTCTCTCCAACGCTGCAGTCGAAGCCGCAAACAGCTCTTCAAGAATGCCCATATTGATGCCGAGATCGCTATCGTTACCTGTGGACTCTGGATATTGTTGATACGATTCTTGCTGAAAATGTTGCTGGTTGTGGTAGACAATTGGACTTGGAGAACCTGAAGGATATCGTGGTGGTGACCCAGGTCGCTGAGTAGTGGGAGATCCTGGGTTGGCTTGCTCTGGATATTGATTGCTTGCTGGTGGAGCTTGGGCAAAGGGGAGGTGCTGGTCACATGATAGACACTTCAGTGGTGACTTTGTGAGATATGCTGGAGGTGCATTAGCTCCGTTGCTGGCTTCGAAGAGACTACAGCCAGATTCACAACAGAGCGACGTTAGTAAATACGCATTTCGCTGCTTCTTTAGGAGACAACACCAACCTTTGCAAACGATCTATCTCGACGCGATCAGCCTTTTGGCGTAAATCATGGCTGAGCTTGCCAGTAGTGACGTCCACCTCGTGCGTAATTCGGTCTGTTTTCGCATGGAGATCACTCGCTAGCTGATCCAGCATCTCGGCGTTCGGGAGATTTGTCATTCGGTACCGTAAATCGTCCACGGTATCTAACATTCGTGATGCAGAGTTTGCTGTTGTAGCAGTGATCTGTACGAAGCACGCAAAAAGTTGTAAAATCAAGCTCACATGGAAACTAAAGCCGAATATCGCCGCACAAACCTGATCACGCAGAGCCTCAACAAGACGCATAGTGTCTTCTTTGCTTGGACATGCACCCAGCTGGGTTCTCAGTACCTTTTCAACCTCTTGCTGCCGCCAGAGCTCGGTTTGCAGCTTTTCAAGTCCTGCTTGGTGTTGGGTTAACGTTTGGTGGAAGTTTTCTCGCTGGAAGTCAATGGCGTCGAGCAAATTAGCCGTACCCAGTTCCATCCTGTGAATCACTTCGGACAAGAATCCAATACCAGGCAAAGGGAATTCCTCGTGATCCGCAGCTGCTGTCCGATACGAGTTGTCTACCTTTGCAAGGAGTTGACGTAACGTGTACATGTAGTTCTCCTGTTCAGACCCCTTTGTCATATCATCACTTGATGATGGTGGTTGCTGAAGAGATTGGATTGCTCGGTCAACTGTTTCATGGAGTGATGAAGTCGCTGGGGACATCACTGAATAGTCATCCAGTTGAGTTTTGAAACTCAGGAGATCTTGCAGAAGACTCGAGAGTGTTTCTGGAATCGCACCATAGATGCAGTTATCAGCAGCAGTTTTCAACCACAAGGCACCTGCTGCTTTCAGTGCACCCGGAGTGATGAAGTGTTTTTCGAGGTCGTCAATGTGATTTGTCGCTTTAGCACATTCGTGGAGATGGGTGGCCTGTGCAGCGGCCATAATACTTTTAAAAGTCTCCAACTGTCGGTCAACCTCATGGTGTATAGCGGACACATCAGCTGCCCTTCGTTCTTCTTGTTCACGATGCCATTCCTGTTCTCGTTGCTGCTGAGCCTGAATTTGCTCTTGAAGCTGCTCCTGAAGATGAGAAATCAGTGTTTGCTGAGTTTGTGCCACCGCATTTTGCTGTTGCCACTCCTCCAGGTGCTCCTGCTGAATATGTGATCGGGCTTGGAGAAGCAGTTCGTGCATCCGCCGCATGAGTTCTTCATCACGGCGTTGTTGTTCGCGAAGTCTCGCCTCTTCTTGGCGCTGCTGTTCGAGTAATCTGGCCTCCTCTTGGCGCTGTTGATCCAGACAGTTAAAGAAGAAGCTCTTTCTTCTGTGATGCGAACCATCATCTTGCGATGCCTGCAATAGAAAGGAAGATGAATCAATGGGCATTTGATCTCTATCCTCATCTTCGTCGTCATCATCGCTATCGTCATCTTTGTCGTCATTATCGTGTTCGGTTGGTACCTGTGTGCTGGTCTGGTTGTCGAGCGAACTGCTGTTGATAGTTCTAACAACTTCCTCTTTCTTGGTCAATGACGATGCATCAAGATGAGGGCTGTTTGTTGTAGCCGTTTGGTTTGACCCGGCGTCTGTGCTCGTACTTGGCACGTTAACGATCGAAGGTTGTTCGACAGCATTTGAAGATTGTGGAGGTGCGTCCGCTATTACTGATGATGTACTACTAACCTTTGGCTCTTGGACACTGGCAAGGGGTTGTGATGTTTGCATTGTCATTTCTGGAGGAACTGTCCCTGGAATTGTTTTTGCCTCCTGTATCGGTGTCTGCGGAAGTTCTGGCACCATCAGTTTTCCGTGAGGCTGGTCAATTATTGACGAAGGTTCAGGTCCTACCTGCTGAGTTTTGGCATCAAGTGGTGAATCTACTGTTGTGATCGGTGCTTCTTGATCAATTTGAATATTGACTTCACTCTGTTCAAGCAGTATCTTCTCGTCATGTTGCTGCTGAGCAAGTTGCATGAGGATACCCTCGTTCTCCATCAGCACGTCCGAAATCGAGTTCATCTCCGCCTGCTTTGTGTGCACATCTTCCACCACATTGTTGTTGCCATGCGGCTGGAACAGCACCTCCAGCACCATGTTGAGTTGTCTGGACAAAGTCATCATGTAGTATTCGAGCTCTTCGTTCCTGCCACCGCCAGGATCCACGACAGTCACAACTTGTGGAGCGACCGAAGCGAAATCAGCCATGGGGAACGATGCCATTGCAGCGGAAGCGGATGCAGTTGCAGCCGCTGCAGCCGTCGCTGCTGTCGCTGCTGAGACTTCTGCCACTGCGACGTTGTTGGCATCGATGCGGTGGTTGACCAAGTTGAAGTTGTTCGTCACATCCGAACGCAGCTGAGTTACGTTGGACTCGACACTTGCCATTCGATCCATGATGGCCTTGACCAACGCATCAAATACAGTGCCCTGCGAGACAAAGAAGGCTGCCACATCGCTCTCGATGGCGTCAAATAGCGGCATCTCGGTGCCTGTAGGACGCAACAACCGTTGCAAGTGTAGCCATGTCTTCTTCGCGTCCTTTCGAGATCTGTACCACTCTTTTGGTCCATATCATTTTCCACCAATCAAAGTTCATCCACGTCGGGTCAATGTGACACGGGTTGTCCCAATTTGTGGGTACAGTTGTCCACCATAGTGAAATGAAGTGATTAGCCGTTACGCCAGAGTTTCCAAAGCAGATGACCAGCTCACTTCTCATCTCACCATGCGCT
Source organism: Phytophthora megakarya (assembly GCA_002215365.1). Taxonomy (NCBI): domain Eukaryota; phylum Oomycota; class Peronosporomycetes; order Peronosporales; family Peronosporaceae; genus Phytophthora; species Phytophthora megakarya. The sequence goes on from NBNE01000041.1 coordinate 41,124, forward strand.
GCGCATTATTGATAGCCTGCTTGCTCTCCGTGTGCATCGCCCAAGACGCGCTGTTCCACGAAAGTGTGGGGCTGCAATGCTCCCAAAGTACTGACTGCGGCTACGTGCCTGCGCTCGCCTGCGTCTCCAGGTCCGTCACATTTCACAACTATGAATGTGTCAACACTAATCTTTTGTGCATTTTGATGCTACAGCAAGTGTGCATACTGCAGACCTGACGCCCACGACTGCAGTGCCGACGGATCCAAACGCTGCCAAGTGGTGGAGACTCGCAACAAAACTACTGGCGAAATGCAGACGCAATTCGCGCTGAATTCCGTGGGAGAGGTGGTGCCAGTCGCCTATTGCATTGAGAAGAACTTGTTCGACCCCTTCACGTGGAAGGATGTGGTGGCGACCATCATTGCACTAGTGAGCACAGCACTCGGCTCTGGATGTGGCGTAGGTGGCGGAGGGTTGCTGGTGCCTATGTACATTTTCTTCTACGGACTGAGCCCTAAGCACGCTATCCCGCTGTCCAAAGCCACAATTTTCGGCAACGCAGTGTCCGCGTACTTCTTCAATTTTAACCGGAAGCATCCGAGTAAGTTAGTTCATTGACCTGGTGGGATGCAGAGATCTGATGGTTGTTGTTGACAGTGAATGCGAAGTTGCCACTCATCAACTACCAAGTTGCGGGTATTATGGAGCCCACGACGCTGATTGGCGCCATCTTTGGTGTGATGATGAACCACATGTTCCCGGACTGGTTGATTTTGGTGCTGCTGGTTTCGCTGCTCTCGTACATCACGTACAAGACTGCTCTCAAGGGAAACGCGGTGCGATAGGTATTTTCTGGTGCAGATTAGTTCACTTACAAAGTTCGTTGTGCTCATCTAGATCAGCGAGAAAGAGTCGAGATACCAACTCGCAGTCATGAAGTCGGTGTTCAAGGGCGGCCCTGAAGGTGGAGGTCGTGGTCGTCAGTGGTCCATCTACCGAGTGTGTATATCATTTGATATCTTTTGGTGAGTGTTTGTTCTAACAGGACTGATCTTCTGTGTCAATAGCGATTCGATGTTGAAATAGCTGCACGTCGATGGCTCGCAAAGACCCGCCGCAACAAGAGATTGCGCGAAGTTAGAGCTCAAGATGAGGAGGATTTTCTGTCCTTACCACCGCTCCGTGAGCACCAGCCATCGAGTTCCGATCCTCTCCTGGGTGAATTGGATAAACATGACTTTGGTACCTTTGTATCTGACGATGATCAGCAGCTGGAGCGACGCAAGGCTATTGAACAGCGCGAGATGCGATTGTTCCCATTGAAGTACATTATGCCGCTGGTGATCTCGTGGCTAGTGGTGCTGGTGCAGTCGATGCTCCGTGGTGGTCACGGAGCTCCTAGCATCATTGGCATTACCTGCAATTCTGCAGACTACTGGATGCTGACGCTCCTACCGTTGTTGATTCTGGTTGCGATCACACTTTGGGTGGGGCACCAACTGCGTCTGCAGAACCGCCTCAAAGTGCTCAGCAACTATCCGTTCATCGCGGGCGACGTTCACTGGATCAAACGGCGAACGCTTATCTTCCCGACGTTGTGTACTATGGCAGGCGTGGCTGCCGGTCTGCTTGGCATTGGTGGTGGCATGGTGAAAGGGCCGATCATGCTCGAGATGGGTATTTTGCCCCCTGTGCAGTCAGCTACTGCCAGTTTCATGATCCTTTTCACTGCTTCCTCCACGACACTGCAGTTTGCCATCAATGGACAATTCCCGGGTAAATTCCAGTTCGACTACATGATATGGTTTGCGTTGATGGGATTTGTTGGCGGATTCTGTGGATTGAAATGTGTTGGGTACTTTGTGAAGAAGTACAAGCGTGAGTCGATCATGGTGTACATGCTAGCAGCGACAATCGGTTTGTCAGCTTTGGCTATGGGCTTTATTGGTCTACGATCGACTTTGAGTGACATTGAAAATGGCGCGCATCTCGGATTCCATGGCGTTTGCGATAACCAATAAAAGACCAGTCAGCGGTTATGTTATCACGCTGGGAACCACCCGTTTGTTAGCTGAGACCTTTGTTGACAGGACCTTCATCAAAGTGGGACGAAAGCGAGGGCAAGTCTCGACCATGTGCCCTCATGCCTCATCAGCAGCTCTAAAATTCCACTTGTGCAAGTGTCAACTTCTACTATGCTGTGCTTTACCTTGTCATTCACTCATGAGTACAGTCAAAGGTCAAAGGTATGTGGCCGTCATCTAACATGACGTTCTGAAGCAGTCAAAGACAGTACGATCAGATACGTCGGTCCCGTGAAGTCTTTGCTGAATGCTCACTGGCATGAGAAAGTCTACGGTAGCTGATCCCAGAGCATCCTCGATCCACTGCGACGTACGTAGGTCTCACTTCCAAATTCACCAAGCAAAACGCACTTCTAAGATGAGACTCTCCTTCCTCCTGCCACTATTTGGACTGCAATTCATTGTGGCTGCGATGCCAATGAGAACTGCTCCCGAACACGCCCCCTTCTCGGATGTTGTTGGGGTATCGTGCAACCAGCGATCTGATTGCGGCTACGTCCCAGCACTCGCCTGCATCGAAGGGTGAGGAGCCCAGGAACTTATCGAATGATGACAACTAACATTTGTTTACTTGTCACGTATAGCACTTGTGAATACTGTCGACCTACAGCTCATGACTGCAACGACTACGTTGGCGATGTGGCTTACACGTGTCAACTTGTGGAAGTGATGAATAAAAACACTGGCGAGACGGAGACGCAGGACGGACTCACGTCCACCGGGGAACTCGTCGACGCTGCTTATTGTGTGGAGAAGAACTTGTTTACGCCGTTCACGTACAATGACCTGCTAACTACGCTGATCGCATTCACCTGCTCAGCGTTGGGAGCTGGCGGTGGTGTTGGTGGTGGAGGTCTATTAGTACCAATGTACATCATGGCGGGGTTGAACCCGAAACACGCTATTCCGCTGTCGAAAGTGACGATTTTCGGCAGTGCAGTGGCGATGTTCGTCGTCAATTTCAGGCAAAAACACCCACGTACGTCCTATTTGTTGGTTCTGATGTCGTCGTCGCTGATGATTTCTTCGTGTAGTGAACAGGAATCGACCGGTCATCGATTTCGGCCTTGCGGGGCTCATGGAACCGACAACTCTCGTCGGAACAGTTTTTGGCGTGATGCTCAACCACATTTTCCCCAACTGGTTGATTTTGGTGCTGTTAGTGACGCTCCTCTCCTTTATCACGCACAAGACAATCTTGAAAGGCAACAAGGTTTGTGTAAACTGTACGATTATCGACTGTATTCAACTAACTTGTCGACTTTTCAGATTCAAGACAAAGAGTCCAAGCTGCAGTTGGCTCTGATCAAATCGACACTAAAAGGTGGTCCGAATGGAGGCTGTCGAGGTCGACAATGGTCTATTTACCGGGTATGTCAATTTTTACATTGTTTTCAAGCGTGACTAGCGTACTAACCTAAAATGATGTGCTTTTGCTACCAGCGTTTTGATGTCGAAGTCGCTGCTCGCAGGTGGCTTGAAAAGACTCGTCGTAGTCGTAAAGCACGCTTGATTCGTGAAGTAGACGAAAAAGACTTTGAATCGCTTCCACCGCTCACTGATCGCAAACCAATGAGCTCAGAACATGAGCCTGAGGCAGATCCTCTCATTGGTGACGTGCGTCAATTTGGCACGTTTTGGTCCGATGATGATCAGAAGAATCAGAAACGAGTAGCTATCGAACGTCGAGAAGCTCGAGTATTTCCATTCGAGTACATTTGGCCGCTGGTGGTGTCGTGGCTCGTCATTTTGGCGCAGTCAATTCTTCGTGGAGGTCATGGTGCTCCGAGCGCTATCGGTATTTCCTGCAATTCGACGGACTACTGGGCTCTCACACTACTACCACTGACAATTCTAGCGGCGATCTCATTGTATATTGGCCACCAGCTCCGATTGAAGAACCGCCTTAAAGTGGTAAGTGGTTATCCTTTTGTCGATGGTGATTTGCATTGGATCAAGCGTCGAGTAGTGGTCTTCCCTACACTGTGCACAACTGCAGGTGTAGCTGCTGGTCTACTCGGAATTGGTGGTGGTATGGTTAAAGGCCCTATTATGTTGGAAGCTGGAGTTCTACCAGCAGTACAGTCTGCTACTGCCAGTTTCATGATCCTTTTCACTGCTTCCTCCACGACACTGCAGTTTGCCATCAATGGACAATTTCCGGGTAAATTCCAGTTCGACTACATGATGTGGTTTGCATTTGTGGGATTTATTGGAGGGTTCTGCGGCGTGAACTGCGTATCCTATTGTGTGAAGAAGTACAAGCGTGAGTCGATCATGGTGTACATGCTAGCAGCGACAATCGGTTTGTCGGCTTTGGCTATGGGCTTTATTGGCCTACGATCGACTTTGAGTGACATTGAGAATGGAGTGCACCTCGGCTTCCACGGCGTTTGTGACAACGAATAATGAAAAGCCCTGCGAGCTGTCGCGACGAATGTATTGACGCAATTCACGTACCACGTATTGATGTAATTCACGTACTCTTCAACATCTTCTAGTTACTCTTCAACATATCCGTCAATGGTGAAGACCTACGCTTCAGTCTCCCCTGACGGGTGCTCTTCAATAGCTGCTAACGACCTGTGCTGCTGGAATTTGCGACTACGAACACTGATAAGCTTTCGTGACCTACCAGAACTCGACGACCGCGGTGGCGCCATGAGTCGAGAGTTCTCTGAAATCGGAGGCACCTCGACTTCAGGGTCATCCGCTTCTTCGTGGACAGAAAACATGGACTCGTACGAGTTCTCTTCGTTATTTTCCGGTAGTAAATCGCCGTGTTTTCTGCTCTTCTCGGTGGACTTGACAGCGTACCAGGACTCTTCTTCTTGGGTGTATTCTTGAGTGTAGCTGCTAGTGGAGCTAGGCGCAGTATCTCTTGCAGACTTTAGCACCGCAAAGCCGTCAGCTGATAAACCGTGTGGATCAACTCGACGCTGCATGTCCTCAACAGGCTCCATACCATCCAGGAACCACATCATACCATTTTGTCGCTGTTCACGTTGCATTTCAGCTCGGGCACGCATTTCCTTCACTCGGTTCAAGTCCTCACTGTGGCTGTTAAAGTTGTTGTAGTTGATTGGCGAACTGACCGCCATGAGGCTGCTGCGTCTGCTGTCTTCGTCAAATTCGCTGGCCACGGTCTCTGCGATCGAGCCGCGTCCACGGAGGCGTGTAACTTGGTTAGGCCATTGAATTGGTTGACTGGCGAACTTGGTAGAACTTGCGGTGCTGGTAGAGAGCGGATGTTCAAAACTCTTGTAAACCGGCTCCGGGTCGGAAGCAAATTCCGGTAGATAACTTGTCAATAGCACGAGGATGTGAGCTTGACGATATCGACGAGCCATGGCCACAGCAAAGTCTAGTGATGGTCCAGTAGCTACTTGGCGATCAAGTAGAGCTCGAACACACTCATACTGCCCGTTGATAGTTGCTACCGACAGCAACGATTGTCCATCGAAGGTGTAGTGAGCCCAGTCATTGGGGTAGTGATCCAGCAAATAGCTCAGGATATGGTGACGACCATGTTCCGCCGCCACGAAAATGGGCATCGGTAGCTTGGAACTCGATTGCTCCATCGACGCAACGGATAAAAGCTGCGTCGATGCTACAGACGTCGGAGAACTGGTCGAATCGGTCGAACCGGTCGATGACAACGAACTCATGGGAACTCGACGTTGTTGCAGTCGCTGAAATGCCTTCCAGTGGCCGTGACGGATCACTAAACAATACATGGCACGACTGAAGTGTGCCAGCACTTGCGGTTCTTGGAAGAATGCGTCTAACAGTAGACTCAAGACCTCATCATCACCATGTCGACAGGCCAACAAGAGCGCGTTGAGTTGACAAGGGCCCGAATTTTGTCGCCGGAATCGGCGATTTCTCGATTCCTCTTCCATCCAAATGGGCGACGCGCCTTCATCCAGCAGCGTAGCCACTTGTCGAGCTCTGCCCAAGGTCACTGCCTTGCGTAGTCGCAAGTTTAGTGTTCGATCACCTTCAAAACCATCTCCACTCTCTTTACGAAAAAGTTTGCGCATGAACTTGGACATTTTCGTCATAGGAACTAAGAGAAGTTATGTAGTGGCGCTTTGCCACTAAGAGGGGGAATGGGAAGTGAGAGCCAAGCTGTGGCTGGACCATTGAAAAATGTGCGATGACCCGTCAGCTGGCGTGCGACGTCTGGAGTCTCGCCACAACCTTCATGCGCTCTATGCGAGCGACTCGAGTTCGTGGGCAAGTCTCTGGAGCCCCAGCCAGGTGCCGGTTTCTGCTGCGTTACATGCCTTTCTGCATGAAAGCATGTTGAAGTGGTAACTCTATTCCGTTGCTTGGATTACCACGATTATCGGAGACCTACACGTCCAGCGTGGCAGAGAGAAGTACACAGCAGCAGGTACACCGGAACAGCTCTCCTGTCATGCAGATACTTTTCGTGATGCCTGTCAATCGCAATTTAATGTCCATCAACACGGTCATCTCACTCGACGCGAGTCTCTACCAGTTCGATCTTCTCCTTCTCTGCCTCTTTCAATCGCTGTTGCACCAAACGAGCTTCGACATCACCAAGCAGAACTCGTCGAATGTGATGATTGCTCTCGAGCGAGTCCGATATAGTCGCGGCCACTGCAGCAGCCACGCAACCCGCCTCAAGCAAGCCGCGTACGGGACTCGCACCTGGCTGCAGCCATGGAATTCGTCGAAATGCCACATTCCCCATACTCACTAGCACATACGACGTGAGGATTAGACCGATCGGCCGTCGACGCGACGGAGACTCGATGAAAATGGCAAGCGAAGGAAGTGCACCACCCAAAAAGAACTGCAGCTTGCGATGAGTTATGGAACGATCGCCAAATTTCCCCATTTGGCAGGACAACACCCAACCAACATACACGAACGTCGTGAAGTACGCAGTCGATCGCAGCAGTTTGGCAACGAAACGTCGAACGCGCATAGACAGCGATTGAGCGCGCACCTTTGCATGTCGTTGAGCGAGGAGCCACGCGGAGAAGTGCACGGGGAAGTACAACCGAAACGCCTCGGACGCCACGTGTTGCAAGAAGTCACTGCGTGCGAACTGTGCGCAAGTGCGTCCTTGGTGGCGAATGGAGCACGGATTCGGATTGAGTCCGAGTCGGTATTTGTTCTGCAGCTCGGAAGTCATCGACTGCGTCAAGAGCACGTACTTGAGAATGAGTCTCATGTGGGACTTCTGGTAGCTGTCGGGATGGAAGAAGCCCGAGTAGTAGATCCACCCGACCGCCGTCATGAACGCGAGCAGCTCCAGCGGCTTCAACAGCACCAGATCTGGATGATTCTTCCTCAATTCTTGGACCATTTGACTTGCAGCATTGGTCGACAGGAGCGACACGAGGGCAGGTCGAGTTTTGGGTGACAGACACGCAGTACCAAGTCCTGAAGCTACTGTAGCAGCTAAAACTGCACCAGGCACCAAAGGTGGAGCATTGGAATTGTTGCTTTTGCTGTTTGCTCGGATGGATGCAGTACGTTGCAAATACCTGAAAACACCTGCAACAACTGTCAGGGGCGTTGGGGGTGAGCTGGAGAGTGGAAAAGGACAAACCGATGAAAACTGCGAGTGCTGCGATGTTGCGAGAGGGTTTCGCGAGTGTCAAGTGAGTGAACGATCGATATCGCAGAATAGTCCCAAGTGCCTTTCGGTTGCCCATTAAGTTGCCGAGAATGGTTGCAACGACCAATGCGGCGGACACCCCACGAGTAGCATGACGAATTGGGGAGACCATCACCTGGACAGTTGAACTGTTGACATAATACGTGTGGACAACAATCTGAAGCGAAGCAATTTGAAATACAAATCCAGGATAGTCCTCACAATATTTGTGATTTAGAGGCCAGGAGAAATAGTCCACACAGAATTTGTGCCGTTCTGAATTTGATCCCGATCGAAGCAATTTGAAATACAAATCCAGGATAGTCCTCACAATCTTTGTGATTTAGACGCCTGGAGAAATAGTCCACACAGAATTTGTGCCGTTCTGAATTTGATCCCGACGATCAAATAACTATGACAGATCTACTGCGCGACTTCGAGGCCCTGTTAGTGCACAAGCACCGCTTTGCGCTAGCCGACACCATTATCTGCTTACAGAGCATTGTCAGTGACCTTCAAAATGTGCAGCGTTCGCTCGAGGTTGCGACCATTTCCACTTCCCCGTCGAACAAAAAGTCCGCAGACCTTTTGAGTCGACTTTCCAGTCATCTGCAGCGAGTAGTGGCGCTGGTGCCTTCGTTTCTGGGTGACCAGGAGCTGGCAATGCTAGTGCAAGCGTTGCAAGAGTTTGGTCCCATTTGTGACGGACTAAAGACGGATTCGATGCAACAGTCGATGCAAGTGTTGGCAACCCACACTGAAGCTTTGGCAGCTGCAGTGGCTCGAGATATCGACGTGTGCACTCTTCTAACCAAGAAACGAGATGTCGGTGAAGAATTCTGTGATTTTTGGGGATAGGAATGAGAATTAAGACGTTGTTGTGTGCTTTTAGTATTTGGCCAAATTTCTGGAAGACGTCAAGTTCGTTCTGCAAAACTCGCATTCAAGAAGGATCGAGCAGAACCAGCAAGCTATTGCACAATTCACAGAGGAATTTCGATCGACTCTGCAAGGTAAGAACTCGAATTGCGAGTGAAAGTGGTTGTAACTTTTGAGTGTAGATGAACATTTGCAGCGTGCGAAGCAACTGCATTTTGATATTGAGACGATCGAGACGTCCATGTCGACGATGCTACTGCCGCACCTTGAAATTTGCAGGACGATCACCACTGCGTACGAGGAGATTGAGCTTACCGAACATTTTCTGAACTTCTGACCAACTCTGGCGTTAAAAGCAATGCACAGGTGCAAGCTGCAGGGTCCACATTCTCAAAAGCAGAGTGTGACGACATCGACGCCTTTGTGCGTACTGCTGCGAGGCTGAAAAGTGGTGATACAACATTCCGCAGGTATATATCAATATCTTTTGTGTCTCCTGTCAATTATTCTGAAACAGCTTTCAGTCTGCTTCAAGTTGCAAACCAGTTTTTGGCTAAGCTTACATTATTCGAACAAGCTGCTAGCAAGGTGCGTAGCAATTGATCAGTGAAGAAAACGAATACTGTCATGTATGACGAAACGTGCTGTACAGGATGCATTTCTGGTTTGTTCCAGTGCTTTGAAGCTACAATTCCGCGAGTCACTTGACCAAGAGCTCTTTCTCGCATACGTCGAGGATTTGGGTGCAAAACGCAATGCTCTGGAGGTTGGTATGGAAAACAAGGAGATGACAAAGTGTAATAAGAGTCCTAACTACTTCATCTTTGTGACTCTCGTTCATTTTAGCTGGCAGAGACAAGTGACGAGTATCAAGCTGCTACAAGGCATTTACAAGAGTTGAAAACAGCAATTGGACGTGCACACGAAATCGTTCAGACTAGGTAAGTTAATTTCGAGCAACAGAGATGTGGGAATGAATTTCTGACTGCAATGCACCAGTCAAGAAAAGCTGGTTTTGGATGACCCAGCACGTGAAGCATTAGCTCAAGAGGTATGCGAGTTTCTACATCTGTTGGAATAACTATGCACTAACAAAACCTAGTGTTGCGTACAGGTGGCCCGCATATTCCGTGATGAAGGAGGAGTACTGACTAGCTTTGATCTACAGTAGCTCAGGTCGCATTATGGGATTTCATCATTATTCTGTTGTGGGCACCGCTTTATAATTGAACTGGGTAACTTTATCAGCGTTAGTGTCTTCCATCAGAGTTGCGATTGCCAAGGCGATGCAGTCACTGGTAGCTTGAAATTGGGACAGCCACCGGTTGCTGTAGCTCAGACACAATTTTGCAAGTCGTTGGGCATTTGCAGATGATACATTTGCTGCTTCAAACTCGCGCATATGCAGCTGCTCGACGGCCAAGTTGTTGTAGCATACTGCGGCGAGACAAAGTTTCTGTGCTGACCCACCACCTCCCTCGGAGTTCTCCTCCAGTTTGTTTTCTTCGATCATTTCGAGGATGCTGCCCATGTACTTCATGGCTTCTACGTGCCTGATCTGGAACGAAAGTAAATTGGCGATGTGAAGACGACACTTGGCCAGGTGAGACCAACTACTCTGTCTGCTGTGAATTTCGTGTGCTTTCATGATATACTGAAGTCCGGCATGCGGCTTGCGGCGTCTATAGTAATAATGCGCGTACGTATCATACAGGTACGCCAATAGCTCCATTCTCATTGTGCTGTCTACCAAAATGGAATTGTCGATAAGATGTTCTGCTTGCTTCATCAGCTGTAACCCAGCAGAAAATTTCTGGTAATCGATGCATCGACTTGCAAAAGCATTACAAGTAACCACGAGCTGTTTCCATAGCTTTGTTTCCAATTCGCCAGCTCCACGGGCTCGGACCAATGCCACTAAAAGTGACTCGAGCGTGGTGATACACTGTGCAAATTTTTTCTTCGCTTCCAGTTGTCGAACTTCTTCACATAACCGATGATCACACATGGACACTGTGGCGGTATTCGAAACAAGCCTTCCAGTGGCAGTGTTTTGAGGTCGTAGGTTGGAAAACCCGTCAGCTAGGGCGCACCACACAGCTTTTACAGCCCCGGTACCAGCAAACCAAATTGGTCGAGGAACTTTCGGCATATTTATGATTACTTTGCCATCTTCTCGTAGTTGTGATGGTTCCCATGAGTACTGAACGACTGCCGATGAGGAGGTTCGATGTGGTTTTGTGAGTTTGGAGGCAGCATTTCTACCGATGACTGGAAGTGAACACGAAAATGTCCCTCCCCGACCATGTGTTCCTCTCATCTTGTTGACACTTTCGGAACGCTGCTTCTCGCTCGTATCCCTACGTTCAGCAGAGGTGTCACTGATGTAGTGAATTTCATCTGCTTGTTTCTCAAGACTGTTGTTGTTAGTCTTTTCGAGTGCTTTTGCCTTTATGGAAGTTGCGTAAATGGTTAAAATTTGACGCGCGAGCTCGTTTTCCCATTCATTATCGTTGTCTGGAGCTTTGGATGGAGGCTGCAATAGTTCCAGGTCACATCGAATATCGTCCGAGGAAATCCTGGAAGTCCTACTTGCACTTGTGTCGGATTCATTCTTCAGATTCATATTTGTATCATCTTCGACTTCACGGTCCCCCAGATTCGATGCAATTTTCTCGTCTTGTTCACAAGTAGACTGGTTATTGTCTTCAGCTCTATCCACATTAGACCCGCTGTCTGAAACCTCTTCTGGAATACCATGTCTTTGCCGTAGTTTCTCCACGAAGCTTATTTTTTGATCGGTTAAGGAATAATGCTTTACCTGACCAAGTAGAACTTTGGATCTATCGAGAATTGCCAGAGTTCTTAAATCGACTTTCTTGCTTATGGCAGCGAATGCTGCGTCGACAGGGTCGACAAACTCTGAATAATCGTCATCAACTTGACCCATGTGAAGACGTGATCGGTTAGCCGACTTGTGGTGTCGATGATGCCGTCGTTTTCTTGATTCCAAACTTCGCTTTTGTCGTATTGTGCTCTCCTTCGTGCGAAGTGGTGAGTGCATCAGTGAATTGTTAATTTCTTGTGCTGGATCCAGTCGGTCTTGTTGATCACTTTCTTCATTTTCGTCGAAGTCTTGTTTGTCGGATTGCAGTGAAGAAAAGCTCCTATCTCCACCCTCCACTTCTCGACGACTTAAAATGACCTGCTTTTTCTTGGTGGAACGCTCCGCAACGTCAGATTTGATGATATCACTCTGAGCACTTGCTGCATGTGCCGTGTTTAGTACGTGTGGATAATCTAAACCGCTTTCAGCAAGCGAATGGTGAACGAGATTATGCAAGTTTCGCTCCAATCGTGCACCTTGTGCTGAGGGTTTTTCTTTCTTCCGTATCGTTTTATCAGAGTTCGAGACAGTTGCAGCTAACACTCCAGAGTTGCGAATACTTTGCAAAACCTGCTGAATAATGACTTCTCGTTGCTGCTCGAGAAAAGATGTTTGTTCGTCCCTCATTTTCTAGATTCGTAGCGAGTGTTAGTATCAGTATATATGCAGCATCAACGAAGATGTTGAAACCCAAACCTGAATAATTTGTGTGACTTCTTCTAGCGACAGAGAAGCCACATTGACACTCGTAGCAGAGATCGTGTCGCTCATTCTAGAGCAAATCAATATATATGCAGCATCAACGAAGATGCTGAAATCCAAACCTGAATAATTTGTGTGACTTCTTCCAGCGACAGAGAAGCCGCATTGACACTCGTAGCAGAGATCGTGTCGCTCATTCTAGAGCAAATCACTCTCAAATGTGTTGCAAACTTTTTATTTCGGAAATCCGTGGTACAGCACCGATAAAAATACAACAACAATAATGCTGGAATCATCATATTCATTGTTTGCCAAACACCTTCGATCAATCCTATATCTGCTGGAAACTGGTAAGTCTAGGATAAACCTTGGTCATCACATCGAAATGAAAATTGCACGTGACAAACGAATCATTTAAGTCATGGATGTCACGGTATCCGCGAGCGCCTTGCAATCCATTGGGATCGTAAGTACAGGTCCGTCGCCGACATCAGCCACACTGTGACTGTATGTGGGGTTGTACGCAATGATCTGACCCACCGAAGCGCCGAACTCATCGGCAAGGTCCTTGTACGTTCCGTAGGTGAATTTGTACGGCTGCAACGTACATTGACTTGGATAGCACGACGGAATCTTAATGAACAGACCAGCGTCCAGTTCGACATCGGCCTGAGATTCGTCAATGCTTAGCGCGGTCAACACACTGGTCAACGTAATGTTGAAGCGTTCAAGTGCGATGGTGCGGTAAGTGTCGTTGCGCTGCGTGTAGTAGAGATGAGGTCCTCCCATGAGGCAAAAGTTGGTGGTGTCAGTGTTCACGACAGTGAAGCACGAGGTGTCGTCCGGGTCGCACACTTGGGCGGGGATGATGACTTCGGTGTCAACAGCAAATGGAATGGTAGGGTCGGACATGCGGTTAGCTCGGGCGATGTCGCAGATGCCGCGGTTGTTGAGCGTGGCAACGTCGTTGACAGTCATGATGGAGACAGTTGTGTACGACCCCACAGTAACGTTGAGTGCGGTCGAATCGCATGAGCTGTTGGCTTCCGAAATGGAGATAAGTGTTGCCACCAGGAAGAGAACAACGAAGACGGAGGCCATGCTTGGCAGTTTAAAGTTGACCAAAGATGGAAAATTGGAGAATGAATTGGAAAGCCGATCGAGCCAAGCGTATCGAAGGACATATGAACAGCATTACTGCGTCCCGTGCAACAACCATCACGGTATGGACCACGATAAAAGGTGTTGAGCTTTTGGTACCTTCAACAAGCGTCAACGCTAGCGCGTGTGATGGTGCTACATCTTGCTGTTGAGAAAGAGCACAATGCGACTTGATTCATGCCCGATACCGGCGTGGTGATATGAGTTCTTCACTGGTGAAACGCAGAATAGTACACACGATGCATACGGATGGAATTTGGTGTCATCGTGACTCAGATACAAATCTCAGAATGTGACGATACAGTAACGCCAGCATAATAAAAGTGACCAACATAGTGTCTGTTGTTGACTTGGTCAACATGCGCACAGCATTGTTCATGCTAAACGGAGTTTGAGCCGGGTACTGCACCGGGCACTCATCTTTGTATATGGTGCAACAGAGAAATGTTTCCCTTGACGGAATTGAGTTCCTCTGTCAGGCCTTACGTCTGTGTGGGTGAAGCTAGCACAGGAACGTAGGAATGCAACGCTTCCATTAGCTCTGTCAGCAGGAACTTCCATGTTTACTTTCCACAGGTGGTGAATAAACATGTTCATGACGTGATTACTCGATTCCGAAACTAGAACTCCGCCGCAATTGAAATGAGGCAATGGCAAGAAATTCGTGAGTGTATCGCGCCTTCTAGGACGCCAATTGATTCCCCCCCCAAAAGTGCACGGGATATAGATATCAACTCAATCATAACGTTCGAATCCACCCAGGCAACGACTGTCTCCATCAAATGACCGAGAAAACGTTGTAGCAAATGACTGCTATTGCACCAGTCCCGCTTTAACATTACGATGATGCGAGGTAATCAGACAAACACCATCAAGTAAAACGAAATCGTTTGGAGTTTGCCATCTGTCCAGCTTCATGACGAGTAGACGCTACTTTTGTTTTTCAAGTGCATCCTGTAAAGCCGATGCCTCCACGTCTCCCAAAAGTACGCGTCGAGCTATATGATTGCTCTTCAGAATGTCTGAAATGACGATAGACACCGCCGCAGCCACACAACCAGCCTCCAATACTTCACGTAGTTTAGTTCCAGCTTGCAACAATGAGATTTTCTGTGTAGCGACATTCCCAGCACTCACAAGCGCGTACGAGGTGAGAATCAGCCCAATGGATCGCCGACGTCCTGGAGCCTCTGCAAGAATCGCGAGAGAAGGGATCGCGCCACTCAAGAAAAATTGCAATTTGCGAGAAAACAGAGAGCGATCACCGATTTTGCCCATTACACAGCACAACATCCAACCAAGATACACGTATCCGATGGAATATGCAGATGAGCGCGTCAGTTTGATCAAAAATCTTTTCAGCTGGGTAGTTGCTGGTTTGGAACGGACTTTCGAATGTCGCTGCGCTAATATCCATGTTGTCAAGTGCACCGGGGTGTACAAACGTAAGGACATCTTCACCACACGTAGAAAAAAATTGCTTCGAGCGAATTGTCCACAACTTCGTCCGGCATGACGAATATGACACGGATTCGGATTGAGACCCTGACGGTACTGTTCTTGCAGTTCATTGGCAATGCTCTGCTTCAAAACGACACTTTTGAGAATTTGTTTCATGTGAGAGTGCTCGTAGCTCTCTGGGTAGAAGAATCCTGATGAAAAGATCCAGCCTCCTGCCGCCATGAAAGTGAGCAGTTCGAGAGGTTGGAGAAAACTGAAATCTGGATATTTTGCGAGGAAATCGTTGAAAAGTTTGCTCGCCGCGTTGGTTGATAGGAGGGACAACACTGCAGGTCGACTTTCTGGTGCCATCAATAGAGTACTCGTCGCAGATGCCACCGCAGCAGCAGGAACTACTCCAATTGGCAACAACTCACCTTGAGCTAGTTTTGGGGGAGTTTCACTATCAGGTCTCCGCTTTGCTTGAATCGAAGCTGACCGCTGGAGATACCGAAAGAGACCTACACGAGCAATGGTCAAAAATCTGATAACAAAATAAACAAGGTGACAATCCTAACCGATAAAGACCGCGACTGCGAACCCAGTGCGTGAAGGAGGAGCAAACTTCAGTGTAGGGAGGCGAAGCTGCAAAAGTGCAAAAATCGCTGAACGATTACTGGTCACATTGGCCAGTGCTGTCAGAGCCACCAAAGCAGCTGAGACGCCTCGAGTCGCGTGGGGAATTGGCGAATTGGCTGCACGAAATGCCTCAAGATACTGAGCCGAGTCGAACATGGCGTTGGTGGTTTCACAAGTTATTTAGGAAGTGAACGGATGGACAGTGAAAATCTTGGAATTCTCTCCTGAAAGCTTAGATTACGGAGTTGACGACACGGACGTGAACATGTTTAAATGTTTAACGAAGCAAATCCCCAGTGCTGACCTGCTTGTTTCGGCGGTACAGATATCGAGGTTCAAGTTGCTCCTAAAGCT
>NBNE01000042.1:813-48621 GCA_002215365.1 Phytophthora megakarya
ATGGGAGCAGACATCCTCAGGGCGAGTCATTCCCCTGAGTCCCGCGTATGCGTGGTCTGCAAGCACTCCGGACTACACGGCCTGGCTTGAAGCGGCGAAGACTTGAATGCTACGCGTCTGGATATCGGAACTGCTCATGATCTCCTGGGTGTCCAGGTCCCGACTGCCCTGTGCGAAGCCCGCCAATGCGCGGTGCTGCTCCAGACGTTGTTGTTTGAGGCTGGTTTCCAGTTCGACAACGTGATTCCTGAGTGGTTCCGAACCAGAGCCTCTAAGATCTCGGCTGATCAAGTTCGGCTGGACTCTGAAGTCATTCAATGTCTTCTGTCAATAGAATTCATTGAGTGGAATAAGCTCACGGACGGAAGTCACTACGAGGTCCGAGCAGTCTCGGGAACAGTGGTCGTCGGAGAACCTGAGGACGTGTTGATGACGGATACGGAAGCCGGCCTTCTCGGTGAGAGCTTCCTCAATCAACTTCGATCCAGAGTCCGGACAGCCAGAAGCTTTCAGTGTTCGTCAGATGAGGAACCACAGTTGAAGCGGCAGCAGAACGCTCCGCCGAGACCACCGTCAAGCATCCAAACATCACTGTCGAGTGGGTTCACACTGCCAACTCCATCTGAGTCAGGCTCCAGCTTAGCTCAAGCAGTTCAAGGGCTCAAGATCGAGAATGCTGAATCCAGTGGCATGTCGGACTCTGTGCCAAGTATTGTAGGACCGTCAGGTTCCTCTCAAGGGTACTCAGTCAACACTTCATCTGGAATCGGTACGTCCCATGAGAGCTCCCCATCTTCAATCATGTCAATCTCAGAAGGAGGAGCAACGTTTCCTGGACAAGCGGTTGTCATGCATATCCAATCGACAGGTGCGCAGAATGCTGAAGGCAGTGGAGGTGGAACCCTGAGTCGGACGTCCATTCCTGCTCAGCGACCTGAGCCCCGCCAGGAAGTGTCATCATGGATGAGTCTAGCGACTAGGCGGATTCAGAAGCTACCCCTCGCTCGAAGTCAGAACCCAGGCACCATCGACGACATCGGCGTCACGAGAGCCAGGGACACGGGCGCGAAAAGAGTACGTCTGAGTACACATCGTCACAAGGCGGTAGTCTGACACGCTCTTCGAAGCGTAGCCAGAGATCAATTCATTCGGAGCGATCAAGTCACGTTGAAACTTCTCGCCGGTCTGAGGCGTCTTCTGCGTCCTCAGGTGCAGCTCAAGTAGACATCAACATGATGCTACAATAGCAGGCAGGAATGGTCGAGTTGCGGAATCAACAGGAGGCTTTCCATGAGAGACAACAGCGGTTGCAGCTGCAATCGGCCATGCAAGTGCAGACGCAGTGATAGCAAAGGCAAGATCAGCTTCAGAAGCAGCAATTGCGGAATGAACAGCAGATCGACCGACGCCTAGAGCGACAACAGCATGGCCTCTCAGAGAATATGCAAGCGCTAGCCGACAGGCTTACTCAGCTGGAAAGCTTGAGATCTCAGACTCCTGAGTACGAACGAGGACTGAGGTCTGGCTCACAGTTCTTGATGCCTGAACACTCTCAAGCTCAGAGATCTCCAAGTCCGAAGTAAGAGACTCTGATTTCGAGAGTTCACTTTGAAGGATCACTCGAGCACGAGAAACGGCGCATGCAACGCGAGTTTGACAATAAGCTTGCTCAACAGGCCCAGGGTGCTGATGTGAGACAGAAGAACTGGCTTACGAACGCCCAAAATGCTCTGGAGGAACGCGAGCGAATGCTCAACTCTCAATGGACTGCTTTCGAACAGCAACTGAAGAAGCGAGGAGAAGAATGGAAGCTTGAGAGGGAAGCGATGGCGACCGGCATACAAAATCAGATGTTAACGGTACTTCAAGCTGCCCTTTCCCAGATTGCTTCCAATTCAGCAACTGGCATACAGTCAGCGTCCCTGAGTTCCCCTGATTCAGCAACTCTGAATCCAGTGCGAGCGGTCGCGGCCAAGAATAGCCAGACGCTCATCGTAGGTGCGTCACCGACAGTGGCATCTGTCCAACAGAGTGTTGCGGTGGACCAAAACCGAGAAATCAAGCGCGAGACACCTCCAGTCATGAGCGCCACTCGCCGAGAGACGTCAAATGCGTCACAGACTCCGCCTGCTGTGAGGCGAATGGAGTCGCAAGCTGCGAGGAAGACTACCACGCGAAAGGAAGAGTCTGCATCATCGTCGTCGAAAGGTCACAGCCGAAGAAGGTGAAAGAGAAGTCTTATCCTCCTCCCGACGACCCGGATGACTCGGAGCCCAGTGACAGTGACAACGATGCGAGTCGAGGAGGAAGTTCCTATTCTAGCGATGCTAAAAGCTTCTCAAGCGAGGATGAAGACATCGGGATGACTACGACGACGACCACAGCTGATGGAACAACGATTTGGAACTGTAGAATTTATATCGGCTACACTAACCTGGAGAAGTTCGACGAGAAAGCTTCCAGGGATAATCGAGTCAATTGGTGGGAGCGATTCTCGGATATGGCATCTCAGGGATCTTGGTCAGACACGATGAAGATTCGTCAGTTCAGGAGCCGGATGCCCACCGCGATCAGGGACTGGTTCACGCAGCTACCCAAATCTACACGTCACGATTGGAAACAAATGTCGCGCAGATTCAGGAAGCTGTATATCGGTACTACAGACTCGTACTCGGAAAGGTACGTCACGATGAAGATGACCGACCATGAGACCCCATTGCAGTTCTTCTATCGTCTAAATGCCGCTGCAGTCAAGGCGGAAGTCAAGTTCAAGTCGAGCTCTAAGGTACGTGAGTCTTATATTCGAAGGTTCATTAAGAACCTTCGAAACGATCAGTTGAAGACAGCTCTTGAAGGTCACAGGTTTCAGAGTACCACGGACTTGGAACGAGCATTACGTCGCCATGAAGATGTGTGGGGTGAAGAAGGGTATGACTCTCCAGCTCCTAAGAAGCCCAGAGATTTCCGCGCCGACAACGTTCACCAAGACCGAACTCAGAGTCGTGGACCGACCAGACGCCAGGGACGTGCTTGTGTGACTCAAGGCGAAGCTGAACCCACGCAGGACTCAGAGTTCCAACATGAGTCTCAGTATCCTGACGCGTTTGCAGAACAAGCAGAGGCACACTTGAAGTCGATCTCAGAGTTGCCCAATAGTGGAATCGATGGAGAAGTATTTCGAGTCGCAGACAACCAACACTGGAAGTCACCCAACCCACATCCGGGTCAAGGCGTAGCACGACCAGAAGCTTGGGATGTCTTCTGTGAGAAGTGTAAGAAGTGGGGACACCCTGAGGTCAACCGTTGGACCGGAATGATATGTGAACGATGCCACACCGAGGGACACCCGGCCAGAGTCTGTACCTTAACCCCTTGTGCAGAATGTGGAGGTTTTCACGGCGGAATATCGTGTGAACAGTGGAAAGCTTCCAGTCAGTAATGACACTGGCGAAGCAAGGGAATGTAAGCGAATTATCAACCCAATTTCGAAGTCTCCTTCAGACCAAGGATCACACTTCAGGGGCGCAGCAGTTAAACCAATAAGCCCGCCGGATGGGAATCCGGTACGCGACGGGCCTAAGAACCCCTGAAAAAAATATGTGTGTTAGTCTGTATAGGATCAGGACGAAGGACGCAACTACAAGATAACCAACAATGCATGAATTTAGTTCAAGATGAAATCATCTACCCTGAACAATTATACTCAGAGTACCAGCGTTCAGATGACCCGATTCCAGAGATCTCTGAGCCCGAATCTCAGGATCCCTTGGACGTGCCGTTGAAACCGGATCAGAGGTACGGATGGTGGGAATATCATGAACATGGAGACATGCATGGATTGGCGACGAAAAATGGAGCTGTGAATGACTCCAGAACCAGAATCTTATTGGGCACTGGTGCGTCCGTGAGCATTATGAGTCTTGATCTAGCGCGTAGACTCAAGCGCAAGCTCCGGACACGCCGTCAAAGCAAAGTTTCTGGTTTAGGAGGAGTGACCACTTAGATTACTACTCATGCCCGAGTGAAGATAACTCTCGGATGGAGTATGGTGTACGTCCTGACCATCTGGGTTAGAAATATTGGAGAAGGTGTTG
The DNA here is from genome assembly GCA_002215365.1 of Phytophthora megakarya. NCBI lineage: Eukaryota > Oomycota > Peronosporomycetes > Peronosporales > Peronosporaceae > Phytophthora > Phytophthora megakarya. Next base: position 4,908 of record NBNE01000042.1, read on the forward strand.
ATGTTCTGCTCGGTGTGAACTTTATGCATTCGGCAGGTGTTCGACTCTGCATACGAGAAGGCTTAGTCAAGCTGCCAGACGAAGAGACTGTGGCTATGTGTGATGATAATCCCAAGTCCCCGTGGTATGGATATCCCTGTGTGCCCAGAGGAAAGCATACAACTACGTCCTGGTCAGGATGCTCTTGTACGAATTCGGTATGGCCAGTTCAAACCCCAGCGTGAGTTGGTGTGGGGTGGGAGAGGCAAAAACAGGGTGACCAAGATCCTGTATTCCTCCAGGTCCTGGGCGACTGCCGTCAAGGTTGTCAATGTTTCAGACCAGAGCGCGTGGATCGATACTCGGACTGCTGTTGCGCGTATTGTGGAGTATGGACAGTTCCCAGGACAGCCTGGATTCGTTCGTCCTGGGAAAGCGCGGTATGAGGAATGGCAACAATTGATCCATGAGTGTACCGTGTCACGCCAAGCAAGGATGCGTGCTGAACGATTAGAGCAGATTCTCAGGGAAAGGATACCTCCGTGCACCCAGGTCCAGAGATATCAGTGGCCTACTAAGCTCTTGATGCGTCCACAGTCTCAAGCCGCTGAGATGAGGATGGTGAAGTTGCAAGAAAAGCCAAAACCATTAGACATGACACTCAAGATCATCGGGAACTCGGCGGTCGTCATGAACACGGTCACGGGTGATCCCAACGAACCTGAGGACCGTCTGGTGTCGGTGGAGAAGACCCACCCAGATCTGAGTCCAAGTGTCAAGGTCCCGGATCCAGAGAACGCCGCGGATGCCGAGAGTAATGCTCAGGTCCAAGGACCGTCAGTGGATGTCCAGTCACAGATGAATTGTTTTGACACCGGTCCAAAGGCTGGAGGCAGAATATGCTCGGGTGAAGCGAGTCTCCGCCGAAGACCTGGATCTGGAACCCGCTGTATATCTCAGAGAAGGAAATGATTTGATGGTGCAGTTGCGGGACCAACTTATCATGCTCCCGGAAATCGAAGAACTAACCCCAGAATGTAACATCGACGAAGCTAAAGTCGGGGTTGCGGGGGTCACAACTCCAGAGATGGAAGCCAAGATGAGAGGGATCCTGAAACGCCATCGCAGCAACTTCCTGGGATATGGCCACGCAGCTCCAGCCCCGGTTAGTAGCGTAGTGTGTGATATCGACGTTGGCAAAACAAAACCAGTGGTTTTACGTGCGAGACAGATTGCGGCACCTTTCTTGGTGAAGATGTTTGAACTCCTGAAGAAGTTGTTGGAGGCAGAGCTGATGGAGCACTCAGAGTCCGAGTGGTCCTCACCTATTGTGATTGTGCTGAAGAAAAACGGCATATACATTCGGATGTGTATTGACTACAGACTTCTGAATTTGCTCATCAAGCTATTCCGCTATCCCTACCTTTGATCGATGACCTGCTGGTAGACTTCAAATTCGCGATGTGGTTTATGAGTCTCGCCATGGCGAGTGGATTCTGGGCAGTGCGAATGACTGAACGTGCGAAGTTGATCTCTGCGTTTGTCTGCCCGTTCGGCCACTTTCAATGGATCAGAATGCCTTTTGGATTGAACAATGCGCCGTTAATTTATCAGAGCATCATCAACAACTGCCTGTGGGGATTCGTCCGTCTGCCTCCTGAGGAGGAAGCTATAGTTGACCCAGAAGTTCTTGAGTTCCTGGATCTCGAGCCTCAAGAAGCCCTGAAACCTGAAGTGGATGTGAGGAATTCAGAGATTCCATCATTGGACATGACTGTATTCCGACGCAATATTCCGGCTCGTCACAAATGCGTCCGGTCTTAGGAAGAAGTTCGTATATTGACGATATCGCTCATGGGTCGTCGACCTGGGACCAACTATGTGAGGACCTGGACGCGTTGTTATACAGACTACGATACTGGAATATCTCTGTAAGCTTACCGAAAAGTGAATTCGGAAAGTTGACTATCCCATTCCTTTCTCATGAAGTGAGTGCGGATGGAATCAGAGCCTTGCCGAAGATTGTCAAAGGCATAGAGGACTTACCTTTCCCGTCGACGTACAAGGGAGTGCAGTCCTTCTTAGGAAGTCTGAATTATTACAACAAGTTTATTGAAGACTTGCCAGTAGTCGCCGCTGTGCTCTATAAACTAGATAAAGAACGCGTACGTGCTGGACGGAACCTGGAAGCCGCAAAGGAGTCTTTCGAGATACTGAAACGTAAGATCGTGTCGACCCCGCTGCTGCGACATCCAGACAGAAATAAGCCTTTCGTGATCATTCCGCATGCTAGCCCGTGGGCGACGAGTGCAGTTTTGGGTCAGAAGCGAGAAGGACTCATACACCCAGTACGATTTACTGGCAGAGTGTTGAAGAAATCAGAGCTACGTTACCATATAGATGAGAAGGAAGTACTCGCAATCTTGCGGACTTTGGAAGTTTTCAGACCTCTGATCCACGGATCAGAATCCCCGGTTGTGGTGTATACGCGTTACTCTATACTAAAATGGGTACTACAATCCAACACTGCAGATGGACGACATCTGAAGTGGGGGCTGGAACTATCGAGATGGACACCGGAAATCCATCGGACTCAGAAAGATGAGGACGGCCTTGCGGCTATCCTTGGGTCTGGTATTACTCCCAGGGAACATTTAGATGAAGTTGCAGAAACCCTGATTCCTGCCAAGGGGCGTCTGAAAGTGATGCCCACCAGTGAGGCTGGAAATGTTGAAAGGAGACTATCAAGGCTACGTTCTGAGTTTCGATGGCGCTGCGAAGGTTTTTACTCACCGAGGAAGTTGTGGATGCACACTGTGGAAACTGCCGAGATGGCAGGTTGTGAAAGCTGAAGGACACATCCTACAAGGTGTGACGGTCAACGATGCTGAATACCATGGTTTGATTCTGGGGATAAAGCTCGCAATGAAGTATGACGTCAAGGGGCTTGTGGCAGTCGGTGATTCCCGAATCGCCGTCCAACAGGCTCAGAGTCTAATCAATTGCAACCAGCCTAGCTTGCAACGACGCCTAGCTGAGTACGATGATCTGAGGAATATTTTTTTGACTGTGAAGTTGATTCATGTTTAACGTGAATTTAACCAAGCAGCCGACTACTTGACCTTTAAGACTCTCGTGCTTGGAGAATCCTGGGAGCTCAACGACTCCGATGAGATAGCGCATCTACGTCTCGTATCCAGAAGCCCTGAATAGATCATAAAGCCTTCGGAAATTCCAGGTACCCCTGTGACCGATTCGGTTCGCTCGGACCAAGTCGAACTTGGGACGTGTAACTCCAATGCCGGGATACCTGAATCTTTAGCTGCCGCGGCTGAGGCATTGATGGTGATGACGAGATCACGTGCGGAAGCGGACACAAGTTCCCTGAGTCCTGTAGATCAGTCTGAATACCAGGATGAAAGTTGGAGGAGAATAAAGCTTCACCAAGACGAAGATCTATTGATCCAGCAGATGAAAAAGGTTCTCACAGGAGACGTATCAGATCTTCCACGGAATCAGGTGAAGAAGATTGCGAAGGCTTCTGATCAGTTTGTGTTGGACTCACGAGAAGTCATCTACAGACTAAGTACACCCACTCCTGAGAGGCCCCGCAACAAACAGTCGGAACTCAGACTGGTGGTCCCAGAGACTTTACGTGCTGACATGTTACACTATTCGCACGAAGACTTCCAAGGCGGTCACCAAGGAACCAATCGGACGTTTGAGCGTTTGCGCTCAGAGTTCTACTGGATCGGGATGTACGCCGATGTGCAGAAGTTTGTGAGAGAGTCTGTGGATTGTGCGTCAGCCAAGGGGCGACCACCGGTCCTTGGCCCGTCACCTGGAAATATCGAACCGAGATATCCGTTCGAGGTGGTTTCTATGGATTTTGTCACTGAGTTACCTGAGTTGATCGTGGAAATGCATACTTGTTGCTATTCCAAGATCAAGTCTCAGGATACGTCATGTGCAAACCCATGCGGAATACCGAAGCCCAAGATGTTGCTGAGGCATACGAAGAGTGTGTATTCAGAAGATTTGGGGCGAGTTCAATGATCAGGCATGATCCGAACCCCCGTTTCATGAGTAAGGTCTTCGCCAGCTTCAGAGGTCTTCTGAAAAGTAAGCAACGTGCGACGCTAGGATATCGACCTCAGGCCAACGGACAGGATGGACAGCAGGAACGCTCAGTCCAAACTGTAATGCGAAGCGTCAGAGCGTATGTTGCCGAAGTTGACCAGAGTGACTGGGACGAGCATGCAGAACGTCTCATGTTCGCCCTGAACATTTCGTTCGACGTTGCGAGGCTGGATACCCCGTTTTACCTGGTCCATGGCTGGGACGCCCAGGGAACCATATCCGCAATCTGGGCCCGAAGCCCTCCACAGTCCAAGAACGAACGGCTTTGAAGTGGGGTCCGAAGATGCAACGGGATTATAGCTATGCCCTTGCGTGTGCTGAAGACTTGCAAAAGAAGGCGAAGCGTGCGAGATCTGCTGCTCAGACTCGTAAGTGGAGAGAACATTCGGATCGTGTAAAGGCAGATTTCGAAGCCGGCGATTCTGTATGGTTGTATATTCCCAAGGTCCGCACGGGGTTGAGCCGTATGACGCGTTGTGATTGGAGTAAAATTATCAGTCACTCATTTCAACCCAGATCGGTCTAGGGTTGTGCCAGAAATTGTGGAGTATGACTATTGATATTTGGTGATGACCTATTCGGTGAAAACACGATGAGTATATTTCCGGTATCCAAAAGATGGGTACACGAAAGAAGATGGATTGGCAAAAAAGAAAGTGATATGGATGCACCAATGTACAAATGGAGCGATGGTAATGCTGGACTATCACCATGCCGACGGGCCGCGACCGGTGTCGACAAGTGACTTTTGGATATCAGGGTATCGCCATCAATGGATATGTGGATCTGACTCTAGGGATCGAAACTCTGACTATAGTTCAGACCATATGTTAATGACCGACCAGTCCGACTGACCAGATATGTTATGCACTTGAAGATTCGAAAAAGTTGGACTATTGCGAGCGTCGACCTATATTGAGACCAAGTTTATTTTCTATGTGTTATGACTATCAGAAAGGATTGACATAGAGACTTTTTTATTTTAACAGAGAATTCGTTTTGTCACCTAAAGCACAAGCACCTTCAGGCCGTCTTTGTTTGTGAGCGGTAGTTGTGTGTCAGCGGAGAAGCAAGGAGTCGACTTTCGGGCAGCGTACCTGAGTGACCCCAAGTGGACTCTTGTGTGTGGGCATATCGCCAGAGAGGGAGGTCGGCACGTCGTCTTCGAGTAAGTTATCAAGCCCATTTCGGTTAGTGATCGGGCGACGCGTGCCCGAGGTGATCTGCTAATTTGATATTCTAGTTGGTCGTCTGGATAGACTTCCATTTCGTATTTGCTGCTTGTCTGAGGTTATAGTAATTACTCCTGACTCGATTGATTAGATTACTGTGTTGAAGGTTAGGTCCGTCCAGAAGCTACTTTGTTGTAAGTAGTTATCTGGATAGACATTTGTGGATATTTGGTGGTGAAGTGTATTTGTCTTTCGAGAAGTGGTTATATACTACTTTGTGGGAAGTGGTGCGCGTATTGTTTGAGAGAGAAGGACCACTAGAGGTTGACCAGTACCTCTTCTGGAATCCAAGTGAGACTAGTGAGCGACCGACCTTTACACGGTCCAAAATATTAAGTAAGGGCTACATATCTGTATATTTGTATAATTCTTTGTACTATTGTATTATCTCTCTGGGAAGGTCTTCTTCATAGCCCACTTCCAGTCCCTGACACGTCGTTTAGAAGTAACGTCGGTGCCAGCTCCCTACTAAATTTGGTTATCCAAAAGTCAGCGTTTATCAACTCGGTGGATCACTTAGTTCCAAAGTCAAACGTACCGATAGGGATTCCACAAGGTCATACGCCAGCTCCTCAATAGTGTGTTCAGTTGTCTATCTGAATCACACCGTTGGAGAGTTCTGACCCCCAAAACACCTTTCTGGTTGTTTGCCACCTGGGCATCGTACTATACACTTGCGCGGTTCAGGCGTTCACCCGCCTCGAGTCACGTAAGTTAGCTCACTTGTGTCACGGACCTTTCCGAATCGATGAGATTCATGACGACTTCAGAGTCAAGCTCAAGATCCCAGGCACAGGCTATCGTGTGTACCGGTGGGTCCACATTAGTCGCCTCAAACCGAGAGCTCTGTTCCCTAAGCAGCCGACCTCAGAGATACAAGTCTCAAAAGATGACGATTTTGACGCAGCTTTGCTACCCAAAGATAGTTGCGAGCCAGAGACTGCCCATGATGAGTACGATATTGAAGAGATCCTGAACCTGATGTGAATAGAAGACACACGGGCATCTGCCAAAGTCTTGACATCCTCGCGAGCTTCGTCGTCCAGTGGCAGAGTATTGGTTGTGAGGTAGGATGACACCTCGGTTCCGATTGTTGGATGTGAGTGCGTGTGATTCTACAAACCAAGCAAATGTCAGACAACCGTTGCCAAATATAAATATCTTATCACCTACCTCATTTCGGACTATGCTCTTATAAGTATTGTCAGCACACCGGTTGACAGCGGTCGTTAACCGAGGTCGCTTTGATCTTGCAATAGCGAGGGTTGCGGTTGCGGTGGCCTTTTGATCTGGCACACTGTGCGTGCACCAGTAGATTCTCTGGTATAACTCTTACACGCGTGGAATTTGGTCTTCATGAGTGCTAAAATAACACGATGAGTTAGCTCATTTAGTAATATATATCAGCACACCAATCATACATGTAGTATAGAGACGTTTTCACTGAACTTTTTCTTGTACTTCGAAAACATCTCTTCAAATTCCTCCCAGGTTTTAAATACCGTACTCAACCCAAATGCTGGTACAACATTTCGGATCTCGTCGTCACCTGGGTTCATCGAATCCAGTTCTTCGAGGTGCTTGCTTCAGCGTTTTCTTGGAGAATACTCCGATGATGTCAGTAGATCCTCTCCAGTGTCATTGTCCTGCATGTCGGCTGATACTTTCAGCATCCTGCGCTTAGCAGGAGATAGTTGTACAACTTAGTGAGGTGAGTGGCGCTTCAACAGAGTACTGGATCCTTTCAAACAATATCAAGCCAGTAAGAAACATTGATTATAAGCAAAATAGAGGGCTTCTTATCGCAACCATGCATCTGTAAAAGCGACCATACAACTTAAAGAGACTTTACAAACATGAACACAACCATACCTGAAGCGTTTCTGCTTTGAACTCTCAATTCCCCTGGTATTACGCAAAAGTAGCACAGTAAATCAGCATATAATCCTAAAAATAAAAACTCTTTATACAGGATAGACTTACCGTTTTTTGGCTTAGCTTTCTCGCACGATTCTTCCGCGGAAGAGGCCTCGCTTTCTTCATCTTCGTCTTACTGCTCGTAGTCTTCGTCGCTTATGTCATCGCCTTCAATCCCCAGCGCATTATACGCGATCTTCAAACTTGCATTTACGCTTCGCGTTCTTCGACCTAACAACACCCATTTGCACAGTTCGCTGTCAAATAAACAGTCTCTATTGGTATTTCAGTGTGAAACGTACCAGCCTAAGTCATATCCAGTGCTTGAATGGTCAGTGGGACGCCGGTGTCGCTCGATTCCTGCGCGGCGTACGCGGGTGCTCCTTCCTGCGCTATTTTCTAAATGAAGGGCTCAGATTGATCGTACCTAATACAATCGTACTTAAAAGAGGAGGTAGTGTACTCTTTTAATTCGTACTTAAACAGTTCCTTAACATTAGTGTGGAACGAATATAGTTTTCAGAAATATGATATATATTTTTCTCGCGTAATTTTGAAATCTGTTAGAGCAAATCTGTAAACGCAACTATAAATGTCGCATAATAAGTTTGCAGTAACGAGTGAGACTCCGTTGAGTTGGGGATCATGGAGGACAAGCCACCACCATAGGAGGTCTTGCTTCATGTCGTCAGTCACTGATATAATATGGAGCCGATGTAGGTTACTCTCGCGTACCCGTAGCCGCTGGAGGAAAGAACGAGTAGCGCGAATGCAGGTCGTAAGCTCCCCATAAGGGACCGGTAATTCTTTCGCGTTAGTGATCTGGCAAAGTAAGCCGAGGCTACAATGTTTCGAGCCTTGCTGATCTTGGACACTTCCAAGCTGTGAACGTCTCATCATTTATTGCTTCAGCACCCAGAATAGCTGCCATAACAAACCTAATTGACCTGTTCATGTCCTCCAGGGAGGTACCGATGTTTGCTGCGACGTTGATGTGATCGTCTACCCAGTGGTAGTTGAAAAATCCGGCGGGGTTGACAACATTGTACTGGGAACCATGTACATGAGAAACCGTTTGACCTACGATTTCATAGAACTCAGGTGACCCGGCCCAGCCAAAAGTCGCTGACAGCTCGATCACAATGACGTTTTCCTCCTCGATCCGGCCGGGGAAAAGAAGAACACTGTTGCTGTGTATGTTAATGCTTCGGAACGCAGACGAAACGTTGCCAGCCATGACATCAACCTCAGTGTTGGGGTGCTCGCGTTTTACCCGAAGCATCTCGGTTGCCACGGCGTTACAATGAACGTAGTCCGGCTTCATGATGCTGGCCTGATCGGTGTAGTCAGGGTACAGAGTTCGTGAATCGTTTGTCCACTGGTGCTGGCATCCTCGTTACGTTTGTCAACAACTCCAAACGGACTGACAACGAGGTCAGACCTTTGCCCGATAACGTCTGCGTCCAGTACCAGGCATCGCCACGCTTCTTGTTCCTTCCGAATAGTTTTGCGCAAGATATTGATCCGGGCTCGAGCTGAGCCGTGGTTTGGTGGTCGCACATGCTGGATGAGGGGTTTCTTCAGGAGTCGGACTTCAACACCTTCCTCTGCTATCTTCAACAGCTGATCAAGGTGACGGTATCCGCTGTACAGCTTCTTCAACACCGATGGCACTAGCTTCTTGTTGGGCCGATAGGCTTCTATTGTTTGATCACGTATCATCTCTACGAACGCGGGTAATGGGGAGCCTGATGTCCGTGCAAGCTCGGACATGGCCCGCTGTAACGGCTTGTTTAAGAGAAACTGCATTCCGGAAGCGCCTGCTCGCGAGGCAGTGTAGTCGGTAACTGGAGGCTTGATCCTGAATTTGCGCATGCATTTGTCTAACGTGACCGTTTGAACTTCCTTATGTAGATTTTATCGAGCTTGATCATTCGCATGTATCCGAGCAGCTACACCCTCTGTAACGACCGGGCGTAATGGCTTCGGTGGGTACAGTATTCGTACCCAGACCCGGGTATACTACCGTTCGTTGTGGTACGCGCCCGCAAACCGTGGATCGCCGCCGCAGCAACTTGTGTCGAGGTGGTTGGCAAAGCAGTTGGTATTGTAGTTTTGCGTGTGGTAAACATTCGTGGTGGAACACGCACATGATGCTGTGGAACATTAATACGGCCTTTCGGGTTCGTATCACCTCCAATAAAAAGAGAGATAGAAATTAGAGGAGGCTATATAGCCGACACTGGCTGTAAAGCTGAATAAGACTGTATAGCCAATGGCGATTGTATGTTCGGTAATGGCTGTACGGCCTGTAGCAACGGTGAAAGTTGATTAAACTGTATAGTTGACAGTGACTGTATAGTCGATAGTGACTGTATAGTCGGTAGTGACTGTATAGTCTCGTGTGGTCGTTCCAACCACTGTTGAACGGCGGCTGACGAGCGGGGGTTTCGGCGACATCGCACGAGTTTTGATGGAAAATCCCGTAGGTGTCGTGCGGAATTTCTGCTCGCGCGAGGATATTCATCTTTCTTATGGTTCCTTATTTGTGTTTATCAGAACTCTAATTCCTGAGTTACAAAACTTCGCTTGCCGAACATCGTTAAAGTGACGCACAACGTGTTGCTTACTTTAGTAACCAAAACAATACGGAGGCAGTAACCTACCTTAAAGCACGATTTACAGTAGTTCTAGTAGTGCGGTTGTACATCTCGTACCAGCCGTGATGTAGCGATAAGACGCAGTAGCATCAGGAGGTCAGCATTTCTCAAAGTCTGCAGTACGCGTATCAGTACAAACACACTGTTCGTTGGCAACGGACTTTAATGTGAGATCCATCATATCCTTGTCGCGGAACACCTGCCGACAACTTGTATACTCAGCGGTTATTGGCGGAGTTGACCCAGCAGCAGGGCTCCTAAACGCGCCAATACCTCCTGTAACGAATCCATGGCTAGACACTTTGGGCATCGGCGTTCGTTGATAATACAAAGGGGCTTAGTTGAGAGTACACGGGCGGCTAATGCTGCCACACGCCTCTTAAATACAGGATTGTGGCGAAGCGGAATCCGTGAAAATCTTGTTGACGCGGTTCCCGATACCGCTGGCGCCCGGGTACCGACTAACGAAGGGGGTCCTCCGATGATCCGTGATCTGGTTGGATTCTTGTTCTCACCTTGTGTAGGCGGATTACGCTCTCCTGGGCGACTGGAACGATGTCTATCTGGAAAGGTAGAGTCGCGGGGGCTTGAGATAGCGTGGAACTTCTTCACTCAATCTCGGGTCAGTTGATCTCGGTCACCGGCTAGCCCTTGAGCCGCGATCCGGCTGCCTGGTTGTCGATCCAAGTCCTGAGTGACAGCAACGTTGGAGATCTGTCTCCTTCCATTGTGCTTGCTTGCTGCTCCCTATAGCAGGGACCTTGTTGAGTTGAGATCCGACGTGACCTTCCGGCCAAGAAACTAATGCCTTCTGATCAGTAGTTGACACTTGAGGACAAGTCACTAGGTAGGGGAAAGATGGCCAATATATTATCCAGGCTTAACCGCTACGCTAGATCACAAGTCATTACCTTCTACGCGCTTGTGAGGCCAATCTAATTCCCGATTCCAGGCGTGGGCAGGCGGTTGTGTGGCATAAAGTAAATTCGAGTCTGTTTACGTTTATCTCTATCCACTAATCATTTCCTCAGCTGCTATCGTACGATCACCTGACATCCGGATACCTGTCTGATCCTGAGATCTGCCGTCGCGATCTCGATGAACCCTCTCGATCGCGATCTTGAACCGCTTCCTCCATCGTGATCTTGGACAGTGATCGCGGTCGTGGTCTTGAGTCGTCTCCCCGATCGTGACCTCGGACGGCCCCTCCGATCGCCGTCGCGCGGTAATCTTCATTTTCGCCGTTCACCCGGGACGCACGACTGCTGCCACACTACGATCCTGACACCGCTTCCTTTCCTCGATCCTGGATCGCCACCTTGCCTTGACCTGAGATCGTCGTCCACTTGCGTATCTTGATTGGTAATAAGCGTAGCTCCAACGTTGTTATCCCTCTTCGATCGCATGCACCTGCGGATTCCAACCAAACAATACCTCGACTACGGTTTTCATAACGCGCATGAAATATCGGGCGCACTCTCCAGGGTGCTTGGCAGCAATTGATTTCCGCTCGTCTCGACTTGGTAGTAGCTCCACGTTAGCGGCATCAAGCACATCCTGTGACACTCTCCCAGATTTAATTTCAATACTGCACGTTCGGCTGAGTCCGGGATATTGCGAAGAAGATATGAAGCCGGTCAAACCGCTTCAGTAAACCTAACAAGTTGTGCCGTGCTTTCATCCGTCCAGCATTGGAGCCGTAGAAGGCAGTTTCAGCTACATGAAAGCCTTTGCGTATATCAATCACTCGTTGGACGTCGAGGGGTGATGGGCGCGGCTTAATACCCCGGGACTGGCAGACTGTCATGTGGTTGAAGTATTTTATTGCTTCTTGGACAGTGAAGTGTGGGATCGCTGCGGCTTTTAAAACGTGTGGTTTTACATTCATCTTCACGTAAAGCGTTCTTCTGGCGTCCTCCGAAGCGAGGTAGTCGAATGCAAGAATCATAAAGGCATGGTGCATTTCGAATCGGTACCCGTACACTTGAAGGTATCTTAGAATTCATTTTCGAACAGACACCAGCTTTAAATGCGGCTCACTAGGCCACCACACACCCCAGAAAAAAGAGTAGTGAACATCCTAACACACTTTGCTCACTTCGTCATGGGTTCGTACACATTCGACTTGCGGACAAGAATGTCGGTCCAATTCTGTTGCTGAGGTTGTAAAAGGAAACGGGAAGCACCGATCCAAGTATTTCCATTTACTTGGTCTCCACCTTCATCTCAGGGGTCCGCAAAAATGGATTGGGATTGTGTGATTGCCGATATTGTCAATCACAATATTTGATTGTGGCAAGGTCGGCAATCACAATCACCGATTTTCGCTTACGTCCTACTAGGTTTTACTGCTGTTAGAGCCAATCAACCTCGCTAGCATTGCATTCCACCAATCAATTGATCGAAACCAAGCCCACGAGCAAAACCTCAACGCGTTTTCGCGCGCTTTTCGCGCCATTTCGGTCGGCAAGGCTCATGTTGAGAGATGGCTAGTTTATTTACCTCGACCAATATCCAATTTTCCACTTCCGAAGATAGCTACCAGCAGTACGCCATGAAGACCGCCGAGATCGTCAAGATACTCTACAAGGACCCTACACCAACTGAGCGGACGTGCACAATCTGCAGCGAAGTGGTAAAACAACAGAAGCAAGCCGGCTACAAGAACCTGATCACGCACTTGCGAAGTCATCACCCTGGGTTTGAAGCCGTCGCTAAGGAGTGCATGAAAAAGGATTGCCCGCCGCTTAGCACCATGTTCGTCCACAAAGACGCTGCTGACACGTACGGGTGGGTGACACTGGTTGCGCTGAAGAATTTCCCCTTCTCGCATGTGGAAGACCCCATCATTCGTTCAGCCGTTTGCTACAAGTCGATGGGAGAGAAGACGTTGATCAAACGAATGTCTTCGCTCGTTGAGGTAGTGGATCTCAAAATTTCCAATGAGCTATCTGGCGAAAAGTTTACTCTGGTTTTCGATGGATTCACGGATTCTGCGGAGCATGCCATAGCAATTTTTGCCGCCACTAGAAAAGGCGTTCGGTTTTTGGCCTTCTCTCCATTCCAGGACGAAAGTTCGATGACTGCCGCTGAGCACATTGACTTTTTGGACATGGTGCTATCCCAGTACGGCATGCATCTCTCGGACATGGTCGTTATTGTCGCGGACAATATGGAGACAAATAAAGCGATTTCTCGCAGGGTTGAAGTGCCTTTTATCGGTTGTGCCGCTCACCGCTTTAACTTGGCTGTACGTGAGCGCATTGCACCTCATATGAAGCTTATAAAAAAGTGAGTGGATTGATGAAAAAGCTCAAGACCGTGAAGCGCATCGCCAAGCTTAAAGCCATTGGATGCGACAATAAACCTGTGCCCTTACACGAACTTCGCTGGAGCGGCTGCTACCGCATGCTGCAACGATTCGAGGATTTCCGACCGTATCTGCATCACTTTCGAGATGATTGCGCTGTTGATCGTGATCTTCCAGACGACGTTAGCGAGGACGATATTCGCCGAGTCGCATTTGTGGACCTGATTCGGTCGGTGAGTGAACAGAGGAAAATTGCAGGCCTTCTGGACGAAATGACCGCGTTTGATGTCATCACTGGTAAACTCCAGCGCAACGACATGACTGTGGCCACTGTTCGCGACATTTTTGACATTGTACTTGACGACTACGATGGCATGGAGAAGTATCTTGCCCCCGATGCGGACATTGTCGAGTCTGGAGTGTTTGAAAGCGGGCTGGCTAAAATTCAAGCTGGCGTAGCGACCTCCTTTATGCGAAACGAGCGAAAGGCACTACATCGTCTCACTACAACGGATCCGGATCAATCACCAACAGCTCCTGTTGAGAAAGTGACAGCAAGGTCAAAACGGAAGCGCGCCGCTGATGCTCTGGATGAGAAGCTCAAGAAAAAATCACGCCGACGCAGGGGACCGCAGTCGAAGTTTATCGACGCAACCTGGATTCCAGCGACCTCCGTAATTGCTGAGCGCTTTTTCTCGGCCGTTAAAAGCACTGTCGGGTATTTGAGGAAGCGTCTGAGCCACGAAAACCTCGAGATGATCATGTACTTGAAGCTAAACTGGGACTTAGTGACTCTCGCGGACGTGTCGAAGGCCATTGAGCGAGCCAAACACATTAGCGATGCAGTACTTGTATAATAGATTACAATAACCAGCTAGGAGATTGAAGAGATTGCAATCATTGATTGTTCCGGATCGAAGCAGTCAATCAATAAAAAATCTATATTGACGGACCCCTGCCTTCATCTACCGTAGAGCCGAACGATGAATACGCTCTCGTCTCTGGCATCATCGACAACGTCGCCGCTGCCCGCTGTAGAACCAGATGGACAGACTCGGTCAACGATGGTGGTCGTCCGGATAGAATCGACACCGCTCCGAGGAGCTTCAACGCTTAGTGGATGGCGTTTGTATTCGCGATTGACAGTAGTGAGCAATTTCAGGAATTGACGGCACAGTGGTAGATTCAGCGTATACTTCTTCTTGCACACAGCAACTTGGGTTGGTGTCATGCTGCCAATCATTGTCACTCGAACCAGACACGTTAGATCGCGAGGCAACATCTTAACGACGGGGCCTTCCGTATTCTAAACCACGTAATGATGCGACGCAATGGTTTGGGAAGCCCCCACCTCTCCCCAGACACCAGAGATAGCGAAACTCAACGTAGTACAAGTGCAACGGCCTGCTCGTTTGTAGAAGTGAGAGCTTGGAACTCTTGCGGGAATCGCCTGTGTAGTTTCCGTTAGCAATATCACATGGACGGGGTACAGTGGATAGCGTTCATTCGAGGTATTATAATACTTCCTGCATGACACACACATGTTCATCGTGACAGTGTCACCATCACTGAAAATCGCTTCAAGACAACCAACACGTAAGATCTCTATTTGTGTTCAATCGCTCACACACAATAAATCCACGAACGTACCAGGCAGATACAGCATTAATCCTTTCAATCGAGAATCAACCGTCGACGCGTCATTCCGTCTCAAAATGAAATCTGGGATCTCGGTATCTGGGTGTACGACAAGACACCTACGCATGAGCTTCACAAAACCCGCAGTCAGACTACATGTAATAATTGAAAGTAGCTAGTACTGCAGTTAAAAGCTGGGCTACCGAGATAAGTGTGTTTGTCACAGGTATAACCTCGATATGGCTACAAGGAAACTCATGCTCACAAATGCAACACGGAGGGGTTTCCCCCTCGCAGTCGCCATCATAGATGCTGCCTCAGCGATCAGCTTTGCACCTTGGTGTACTTTCGGAATGTCGAATGCCACATCGTTGTCCATGCCTCGTAGTCCAGCATCGGTGTAAACGTCATGCTTATGGTGCAATTCACTTGGCTGTGTAGATGGCGTAGTTGTACTCGTCTTGCCATTGTCGCTCGTAGATGTTTGCGTTGGAGGCGTAGCGATAATGGCTTCATCAGAATCGAACTGAGGCACCAAATGTGATCCATGTGGCGCTTCGGTGGTGGTGGAGCTCAATACACTAGGATTTAAAGCTGGAAGTACCCCCGATCCATGATACATTGACCGAACAGCAGCGCTTTCGAAGAAGAGGCCTGTAGCTGCGCCTGAAGCCGCGGCAGTACTTTGAGCTGGGCAAGCATCGAGAGCCTCCATTTGGAGATCCCCACAGTTTCTCACTGGGATCCTGCCAGTCCCTACCGTAGGCGCCTTTTCACACTGCCAGCCTTCCCTTCGCATTGACTCATGTATGTGTTCGCTCATGCGCTAAATTAAAGCTAAGGTGATTTATAGGTTTGATTTTAGCTGTGTAGACCATTTGTAACGTTTGGAGCTTCATCACAAGCCGATATTCAATGCAGATCGACGGTCGCAACCGATTCGAGTATCATTGATGGGTTTACCGGCTCGATGACAGTTACCACACACGCGTCAAGTAAAATAAAGTAATCATTGGTTCAAATGGTCACGGTAAACGCCTTACTCCTACTAATACAGTACGTACTTTTCCATACAAAATTCGAATGGCTCTTTCGACTCGCGCACGTCGGTTGCTCATGCACTAGGTATGGTGTCTCAAAACATAGTACCTTTGGGTTCTGTTTGCGTTGCTTCGAAGAAGCTCCAACCCCACTTACCTTCCGTGTTTTTCGTTTCGTCGATGTCTTCGTATTTAGTGTGGCAACAGGCAACTCATCACCACGCGTCGACGAGGATTGATGTGGTGTTTGGTGAGCTCCAGGCTGGGTGTCAGCTGAAGACGCCGTCGGTTCATCGTCGTGAAAGGCAAGACTCGAACTACCGTCGATCACAGCAGCTGGCCGATGGGGCCTGTGCCAGGGTTCAAGTCGTCGCTTGCTTCGAAGATGACCAAAGGATTCGCGCGCAGATGTTGACGAATCTGTATACTACCCACCAAGTTTCCGTACAGTGCCTTCACCGAGTGAACTTTGTCAAACCGGTAGCAGAATCCTTGCTGATACTCGAGTTTGTTCAGGGAAGCGTTGCGGCTCTTCCAGAGGGTCAAACCAAAGACGTACTTGCCGCGACGCGAAACATCCACTGACGCGTACTGCTCAAGCAGGGTTGAGAACTCTCCAGCTTCTTCGAATTTAACTAACTCGAGACGCCACTTGTCGTTGTGCACCTCGAGACGAAGACGGCACATCTCCAAAGAAATAATCACATTCGGCGCGGGCTCCGTGCCTGTGATGAAAGACCTCACTTCATCCAAGCTACGAGACGGGGGTTGGGATTCTTCAACGTCCTGCGCCTGGCGTTCTGCGCGTAGCAACTCAAGGGTTGTTACCATCGCGGTGAGTTCGGGAATGAGAAGCCTAGTGAATGGGCCTGAAACCCTCATTTATTTTCTTCTAGAGCATCACGCATCACACGAAGTTAAATTTTTGTTGATACTTGCGTTTCTCCTCAACCGCTTCTGTAGATAGGGCTTCCTTGAGGTTCGATGCAGTGGCTGTCGAAGTTAAAATGCGCCTTTAAACAAGCCATGATTTTCCGGAACATTCAACGGGGATGCGACCCATCCACCCACTGTGATTCAACCACCAGGTGCGTCGAGCCCCGCTTGGAGGCACTATACGCATGCGGGAATTGTTCAGCGTCTACTTTCGCCACAGATGTATCGGCATTCCGATTGTTGTTGATCGATGTAGCGGTGGGGCTCCATAGTGAAACTAGAGTAACAATCTCGGACCCGATTCCGCTTCAACACTACGAACACAACGCGTCATCATCGCACGTTAGTTCCAATATTGATTCGTCGTGAGTTGACGCGCGCCGCGTGTCATCTTCGATGACTTCTTCAAGTTAAGTTCGTCAATATCATCTTGAGCAGGCTCTTGTTTACCCGCTTCTTCAAATACATCTGCGAGGTTGCGTGAAAGCGACTTCACGCCACCACTCTTCGTCACAAAATAGCAGCATCTTTGTGGAGGTCGGGCTCCTGTACGGCTCCAACTCATCGTCGACGTAATCGTCTTCATCCTTGGCGCCACGAACAAACTCCGTGTCCTCTAACATGATGGATCACCCAGTCATCACCAGGTCTTCCGTCCCAGGAGTCGAGTCGTAGTCGTCTCGATCCTCGCCTCACGACGGCGTTGCTGGCACCGCATAACTTGATCCTTTCGCCTTTGTCACTTGCTTTCTTCTCTTTTCTTCACTTCTTGGCTTGTAGTCGAACCTACCAAATAACACTATTATCAGCACAGAAGGTCAACCGAAGTCCCGGGTCGCGCATCAGTTGTCGTGTTGGGAATTCAAAATGGCGCCCCTCCCGCCACACACAACAAATCGGTAGCCTCGAAAAGAGCTAACGACGAGCGGGATCAAAGGAAAATACTCGATAGTCCTTGACTCGATCTCCTTCTGGGCTCCACTTGACTCTGCGCTGGCTGTGTGGTAAAGTATACTCAGTGGCAAGTACTTGCATACGCGGCCGCTCGTGATTAGACGTTGTTCAAGATTGAGTGTGAGATGTACGAACAATGGATGACCAGCCAACCTCCAACGGTGGAAAGACCCCATTACGTGACGCCTACCAAAATATTGAATCGAACGGCGGACGATGAAAATTCACAGGATTGAAAAGGAGACAACAACGGTAATAGTGAGCATGAAAGTTGGGAACACGACGGGGTGCACCAGTCACATATCGCCATTGGAGAAGCTTTGACCACAGGGGTGACAACAGATGAATCTTCTGAAGCTTCGTCAGGAGAGGAGAGTAAAAACGAAATATCATCTGAACAAGGCATTGCTCATGTCCTAGATTATTTTGAACGTACCTTCGCCTCAGTAATCGGAGTGCTCACTACCGAGGGCAATGACGAAGAGGATGATGAGACTTCGGAAACTTACATCCATAAAGGAGCTGATGTTGAGCTGATGTTGAGCTGACGGATTATGCACAAGAATTTGCGTTCTTACCAGACCTGTCAGAGAATTCACCAACTGTGTTAGATTATTCAGCTCCAAACGTGAAGAATTCCAAGCTAATGAACAGGATCAGGCTAAGCTGATTGAGATGCTGAAAACCCCCGAGGAGACCATGATTGCAAGTGGTAACGCATTGCCACCTCCAGCTTATGAGGTTGTATGCGATATTGATGGCAATGAACACAACCCGATCCAACAACGTGCGCGACGGATTACTATTCGTTACTCACAGAAACGCTAAGAGTTGCTCAAAGGGGTGCTGAAAGCCAACCTAGTGTCATTATCTGACCGTCAATGGGCCTCGCCAATTGTTAATATGCTCAAGAAAAATGGTGTCAACATCAGCCTTTGTATTGATTACAAGATGGTCAACTCTATGGCCACAGTAATGGAGTATGCGATACCTCTTGTAGGAGATCTATTGACCGATTTGGATATGCATTTAGGGTTCTGTTCTCTTGATGATGCAAGTGGATTTTTTGGGCCAAAATGATGACTTCACGGACCCGCAAGATATCGGCATTTGTGTGTCCATTAGGACACTTCGAATGGTTGCGAATGCCGTTTGGCCTAAACAATGCGCCGATGGTATACCAGTGCATGATTGACAACGCACTGTGGGGATTTGTTCAGCCAAAGGGAGGATGGCAAAATTTCGCCGCACAAGATGACGCCAGCTGAAGAATGTTCCATGATGGTGAAAAGCAACGAAGAAACAACAGCGGCATTCAATACACAATCTTCGACTGTCCGTACGAGGTTTGATGCAGCTAGACGAACCACGGATATTGAAGACCCAGTACAACAACTAGTCAACGGCCCAGAAGTCGACATCTTTCGCTCCAATGTAGCAGGTGAGTCAACACTGGTTCCTGGTGTTTGACAGGCGATCGTTTGTAGACGATATATGCTTCGGTGGTGAAACATTAGATAAGCCTTGGCATATTGTTAACCCGTTTCGAGGAATGCCGGATAAGTATCAGCTTCACGAAGAGTATCTTCGTACAGCCGAAAGTAGATTTTGTGTCCCACGAAATGGCGAACGAAGGAATACGAGTTGACAATAAAAAGATGGAGGCAATGGCAAAGATACCTTTGCCGAAGAAGGGTGCAATCCTTCTTAGGCGCGTTAACCTACTACACTAGGTTTATCCAAGACTTCGCACTCTTCGGAGCAGCCTTGCACCAACCGAAGGATGAAGAGTTCGGTGAAGGAGGTGACTAAAGCTGGAAGTTGAAGAAGCCTCGATTCTTCGTCACTTTGATCGAGTTAAATATTTTCACATCATGCTGTTCGCGAATGAATGGACCCTGAGCACTACTTTGTTGCAAATTCAAGATGAGAAACTTCATCCAGTATGATTCTGTGGAAGAGTGATGAATGATGCAGAAATGAATTATCATCCCCAGAAAAATAAGTGCTGGCGATATTACTACTATTGAAAACATGCTACACACAGCTTGCGGGACGCGCCCTGTGAGTATACACAAGATTTTCTACCCTGGAATGGCTCGCCAAGTCAAAACCACTGCTCGGACGAGCCGTCAGTGGGCGGTATTATTGTCTCCATGGAACTTGATTATTCAGCGCGTCAAAGAAAAGGAGTGTGAGTTTACGAAACTTCTACAATTCACAATGCCAAACTTTGTAGACATCGACGAAACACTAGCTCCAATGGCACCACCACCAAAAGGATCCGCAACGGCCAGAATAGACCCTGTACTATTGTACGCAAAACTTCAGAAATATTACTGTGGGTATGTGGTGTCATTCGATGGCTCAGTGAAAACTGCAAAACCGGTGGCGTGGAAGCTGTGCCTGGATCGTGTGGCGATTACTTTCGTGGGAGATAGAAATTGCTGCAAACGCGCACATGGAATCTACAATGGTAAACATTGCCGAATATATAGGAATGAACAATGGAGTTGAACCAGCCTTGATGTTAGGTGCCGAAGTATTGGTGATTGTCGGTGACTCCAGGCTTCGATTCAGCAATTCCTAGTGGTGAATGAAGCACTGATGGGTCAACTAAACCGCCACAAGGAAATTACAAAATCTTTCAAGTCAGTCAAGTATCCGCATGTGATTAGACAATTCAACGCAGCCACAGACTCGCTAGCAACAAACGCCCTCGAATCAAAAACATCGAAGGTAGTCCTAAGTGAAACTAGGAAGACCGAGTTGTCAGAACTCAATCGAATTCAAGAGATGATATACGATTCTGCAGCCGACACCATAAGAGTCAAGGAAGCAGAAATGCGTACTTGATTCGATGCGTAGACAGGAGACAGAAAGCTTTCGCAGACTTTGGTCAGATAGATATCCAGGAGATAATGGCGATAACCAGGAGCAAATCAAAGCCCCAGAAGAAACATGTTTGATTCGCGACGAACAACAGAAACTCATGTAGAACCGACCATGATAGATCAACGTACCAAAGTTTTAGAACCATTAAGAGATCATACACAGTCTGAGGCGGAACAGAGAGACCTGAACGCCGAGGACATCGATCCAGTAGCAGTGCAAGCTGAGCGACGACGAAGTATCGCTACAGGGCAACCCGAGGAACTAAAGTCGTGAAACGTGAAGCACGTGCTTCGAGGAGAAGCAGAGAAGCTGAAATATCGTGCTGCACGAGATGCCTGGAAATTGTCTGATTGGTTCATCCTAACCCATGACAACGTACTGTACTATATGCACACCAGCCTACGGGACCGAAGCGACGATCACGAAGATTACGACTGATTGTGCCACGACAATGGTCCAAGAAGTAGTCATGACTCTCTCGAAGGAGACGTTCAAGGCGTAGTGAGGATTTACCAACGAGTGAAACTTGACTACTAGTGGTTTGGACTATACTCCGACATCGAGAAACACGTCAAGCTGTATCCAGACGGTTGTGCTAGCAAGTGCGCGGTTACTCGCCAGGCAACATCCTAGCATAGAGCCCGATCCAAATAGTGTCCATGGACTTTGGTATTCTCTTACCGAAATCTCGACAAAGGAACACACTGCTGCTATTATTTCAATGTACATTCACAGATTTCGTGGTAGCGAAACCTATGTCAGATAAGACAGAGCTGCGAGTGGAACAAGTCTTCGAGGAATGCGTATATCGAAGATTCGGAGCGCCATCACTCATACGCCATGATAGAGACCCTCGCTTCGTGAGCAAAGCATTCCAAGCGTTTGCAGAGATGATGCAGTCGAGATATCGCGCAACCTTGAGTTATCGTCCACAACAAATAGACACCAAGAAAGGTCTGTCGAAACAGAGATGCAATCAGTCAAAGTATACGCCGAAGATCCGCTTCAGTAGACCTTGAGACGAAATCGTTGATCACTTAGTCTTCGCCATCAACACCTCTATGGACACGACCAGGAAGGAGACCCCTTTCTATCTAATCCATGGATGGGACGCGTAGTTAACCCTGAAAGCAATGACAACTTCGTTAAGCCAAAGACAGGGAGACAATCTGATGCGTTAGCATGACACCGCGAAGTCAATCAACAGCAAGGGATTTGGCTGGAGCATGGCGAAAGAATATTAGCGAGTGGAGAAAGCTCGGCGCGCAAACGAATACAATAATGCCGTGAGTCGAGTGGAACGAATCTTTTGAACGATCAGCTTGGTACGCGAAGAAAAGTTTCGAGATAATATATAATCATGTTCATGGGTTTATATACATGATTAGGCTGTAAAGTGACTCCGCAACAGACGCGATACCTCCTTCACAGCATCATGGGGCAGGATACTGTCGAAGATCACATGAAGAATATGCTTCCTCTCTCCGGCAGCGACGTTCTAGTTATCCAAGATCGGTTTGCCGTGACGTGTCGTATGGTTAAGCAGACTAAGATCTAGAAGATGAGGTTCGAGCGTTGGGGCGAAACATCGGCGATGGACTTTACTCATCGCACGAACAATCTCGGTTACCATTTGGATGCGTCTGCTACAGCAACCTTACCTACTATTGCAACCTTGTTAAACACTTCTTTCTTTTGTTTTGTTGTAGGGAGCTAGGTGGTCACCACATGCACAGGTCGTGGATTTCCAGTAGTCGATTTCATTTGCTTAAATGAGCAAGCAACTACGGTCTCTACAATTCTGGAGTACTTTAAGGAGAAGAATCCACGCTGAGAAAACGTCGTGAGTGTTGTGATCGACAAAGATTTTACAGAATGGAAGGTGCTTGAGCAGTGTTTCCCGAAGATTTTGTTTTGCCAATTTCACAACATCATATGGAAAAAGGTCATGAAGCGTTCTATCTATGGAATCAAAGTTGCTCAGGGCGAAGGATGGCTGGACGTAATGATAAAACTGCTCTACAGGTACTTTACCATCGCTCATTTAACATATAATTTCACTCAAGTCGGCTTTTGTTCTAGCTCAACACAAGATTCCCTACGACTTGCACGACAAGAATCTGAAGGCTTTCTGTCACCAAGAAGCAGGCTTTCTTCGCGTTTTTCGACAAAACTTGGAACTCTTGCAATGAAATGTCAAAAATTGCTATCGGGACATATGTTACAGCTGGTAATACGACTACCAACAGAATCAAGTCGAATTAGAACCAGCTGAAAATGCTACTTGGCCTGAAGACTCCGATACATCAGACTATCGCAGGGTTGCTCCAACACCAGATGACCATTACCCAGCAAATAGTTTCGGAGATTGGTCAGCTTCGCTCGTCGTCTCGAAGGCCTAAAACGGTACCACTTTCTAGAGAGCAGTTGGAAGCAGAATATCCGCACATGTCTTGAAAAACCTGAAGCGGGAATGGGAGCAATTAACGAACCTGATGGAGGAAACAACGTGTGAGGCTGTATCGTTTTCGATCTGGATACTATCCTGCCGTAGCCAGAGTTTCCAGTGCCACGACTTAGACTGGAAATGCGCTTGCTTGTTTTCAACGAGCAACCACCTGCCATGCCGTCCCATTATACACTTAGCACACAATGGACATGGGTTCAAGATGCTTCCTGCTATGACTATTCGAGAACGGTGGAGTACATTTGGCTGAATTCAATGGTAGTGCTCGCCGCCGCAGGTGATATTCTCCGTTCGATTGTGCGCATGTCGAAGCTAAGGTTGCCAAAACTAAAGTTGCCGGATGAGTCCAGTACTGGGAAATCTTCCCCATCTACCCCATTCCCAAAACAACTCGTGGTTGTCCGTCTGCGCCACCGGGAACGTGCAAACCAAGTTGTTCTCTCTTCTGCTGAGAAGTATTCATTCGCGAATGCAATGGTAGAGCCTCGACGATGAACTTTATCAACGTGTGACTTCAACTATAGATCCAGTAGATGCAATGACAACAGCAAAACGGAAGGAGGTTTTTGAAAACCAGGATATTGAGGATGTCACAGACGGCATAAGTAGTGGATATGATATTGCTTCAACCCAATTGGCAGTTCCCGGTCCAGATGAACGAACCGCGCCACCGAGCGAAAAGGAAGACGAAGCATCCACGACTCCCCAAGTAGATGTTATTAATGTCCCCAAACCAAAGCGCCGAACTCAATCGCTTCGACCCGTGTGACTCCGTCAATCCAAGATCACCTCAGCAACGACTTGCTGTCCACAAATATCCAACCGAACTCACTGCTATGTTTGACGAGCTGATAATGTGGTCCCGCAACACACCGAATGTGAAGCACGTCTTGACTACCATTGAGAAATACCCCGTCCAACTGACGGACGCCTACTTGAGGTCTCGGGTTATTGATTTCCAATGGGAAGCCATGAGAACTGCCGACAACATACATCCTTTCGTTATTCCTGCTGACCTCACACGGTCAATGGAGGCTGCAGTAACTACTACACGGAAGGAGCAGCGCGAAACCGATAAGCACATCGGCGGCGTATCGCAGCAATGAATTGTTCTTGATATTGTTTCAACAATCGACCCAAAACTATGGAAGTTCTGCAGGTAAGGTTGCTTTATTGTTGTGATTACTTTACAAGGTCGCCTTACTAATAGGATTGCTATTATGTTTGCAGTCGGTATGTGAAAGCAACAACAGCATTCTACCGTGTTAAAGCCAAGGCCAAGTCATGGCTTGAAGATCGAAAGTGGCTTGAATGGAATTGGACTAAGCTGGACTCGGATGTTGATTTTTTCGCGAAGGAAACCCAAACTTGAGTATAACGAGCGAGACTGTCCGAAGTCGCCATCAAACTCTCGCCAATGAAGTGATTTCGAAGTTTACGGGTTGTCGGCTTCGCAGCCCGTTCGCCACAAGGTGCGACAAGGTCGCCATTTCTTTCGAAGAGCTGATCGGAAGTGTTTGTCGTGGGTGGTTCTCGGACCCTTCGATTGAGTTCTGCTTGAGTGAATTTGCAGCGTCCGCGGAGGGGAATTGTTGCGTGCTGTCTTCGCGTTTATGGCAGATTGGTTGGCCAGCAACTCCACGGGACCAGCTTGGCGACTACAAGTTTATCGTGTATACAGTAAATCTGAGTGGCAGTCACTGGGGTATTATTATCGTTTAACTTGCGCTTTCTGGTGACCAGCTGCATTCACGCCCTCACATGTATGAACCTCTTATTAATGACTGCTATCACGAAGAAATGGAGACAATTTGGAACGGCGACGAGTGAGAGGGGAACGACGACGAGCGAGATGGGCAGTGAGGATTTTATTGAGCGCTGGCACAAGTCATCAAATCCTGGGGGTAAATTGAATGTCTATCCAGTTACATGGATGGATGGCCCACAACAACCTGATTACTCTAGCCGTGGAGTTTTAGTTCTCGCTCAAGCACACAACGTCGTTGCGGGAAACGCAGGCCTGCATTGCTACAATATTAACAAGACAGATGTCGACGTTATGCGCTTGCGTATGCTATGGTTGATGCAGTTGCGGTCCCACGAGCGTCGAGAGCCGAACGCTGATACTTGTACAGCAGCTGAAATTGATCAGAAGCTCCAAGATCAGCTCAAGTAGACATCTGAATCTGTATAAACAATTAACACAGCTCCACTTCACTCTCTAGTTTCTTTATCTACTTACTGCCATCTCTAGCAGCACTCCAAACGTCATCCCACCGTCTTGAACCATGTAGACACCGCCCAAATCAGACTCCATAGCGTATAGGCATTCCTCGTTCTCCTCGACCCGGGTCATCAGCTCCATCTGAACTCTGAGTATTTTTTTCAGTATCAACCCGATCTCCTCCAGTTTGCGTCTCGTGTCCGTGAGCTATTCGCGTCTTGCTCGTAGCAGTTCGTATGATATTGATCTTCTATCCATCGTCGGGAGGGTCATACGTCTTGCTGAGAAACGAGAAGTCTGGAGAATATATGCCACATGTGAAGGTGTACTACCAATTGTGTGGTACATATCTCTCTTTTTAGACATGTTCACAACCGGTCAATGTAATTTATGGCACAAATGATGACGATTACGGCATGGCAGTACAATCTCTAATAAATTACAGCTGAAAACATATGTTTTGAGGTTGCTTTAGGAGATATGGTTGCACTACTTCCTGTCGTGCTGTCATTGTATGGTTGCGGTAACGCCGTTCCCTGATGTCACGTCTATCTTGGATCCAACCCAAATTAGATAATACTACGCGGCTGTAGTAACTATATCTAAACCACGCCGCTGGGTGGATCGGAACCCTGCTGCGGCCTATCGTGACTTGGTGGAGACTGGCGCGACTCAAGATGTGCATGCTTTACAACAATTCGAATCGCAGTGGGCAGACTACTATCATGCACAACGGAATGCCAAAGAGGAAGAAGAATCGACCAAAGCCTACTACTCAGGACTAGAGCGCCCGCAACAGCATCATCAGTACCTTGCACTGGATTTGCAGATACTATCGGCCGAATCGCGACGAGCCTATGGAGGAACCGTTGCCATTCGGCTTCCTGGATATGACATCCATCACAGCCTCAGAGACTTCAACCACTAAACTAGTTGATGCTGCTGCCACAGTTAACAAGATTGCAAATCTAGGGGCGGTGGTATCGTCGGCAGGCAAGCAGTATTTTTCTGCCCACGCTACTTGTGCTCCTCCGGATTTTGGATTCGAGTCATATTGATCTCGGATTATTAAATCGAGCACCGCTGGTACTTCGTAAAGAATTCAAACATTTATTGAAACATTTCGAACAGCAGCTACCGGGTTCAGCGACTGAGAAATGTTATGGACCAGTACCTTACTCGGCGCATTCTGTGAGGCCTCGTTGGTCACCCGACTCGATACCTCAGTTTCCAACGATCGCGGTGGTGTCAGAGGCGTACCTGCTGAATTTCTGGCAGCATGCTATGTTTGAAGTCGCCGCTCGCCACTTATTGTATGCCTACTCGTCGAATATTGAGAAAGCAAGTGGCGGATCTCTGCTTTTACCTCACCCCGTATGATATTAAGCCTCAGCTCATTTCATATGTTGGCGGGCAAGCCGGAACTGAACAATCCACAGTTGTTGATCCTATACCATGTTTCGCAAGGGAATGCGGCCAGAGTGGTAGTGTGAAGACGTTGGCTTTCACTGGGGCGGTAGCTATTACATACATGGCAATACGTTGCACACGGCTCGCAATCTCACAGCTGAATGGAGCTGAATCAAACGCCCCTCCGTCCAATGAATTGTTGATTTGCTTTAGCGAAGTAGTCTTGGTCATCATCGATATAATCTCAACCACCGATCAAGCTCTTCTCGATGGATGTAATTCCGTGTCACGGGCAATGTCGATGCCACCGGGGAAGTTTATGGGTGGGAAACATGTTATACGTATCGGTGACTACTTCCAACTTCCTCCTGTTGCATGGTATCCATGTAAATTGACAATCAAAACTCAAGTATTCTTCTCGAAACAAACTAAAGACAAGCATATTTATATTATGCAGACTTTCAACCCCCCCTGCTCAGCTAGTCGGCTTCGCCATGCGGGAGATCAGTTGTATTCTGCTATTAACTTGTATTCCTGACACAAAATATGCGCGCGAGAATGGGGCCTACGTACGCTGAAATTCTCGACTGCCTTCGGTGGGGACGGCTCTCGGATGCCCAACTTGCTCTCTTGAATGCTCGTGTCCAGACCGATAACCCACCGGAACCGAGCATAACACCAAGTAACGAAACATTTTATCGGACGTTTGTCGTGTCCACGAACAGGCTTCGGTGCGCCATAAACAACAAGGTGATTTTCGAGATTGCTGCAAAACATAACGTTCCAGTCTATGAATGCCTGGCTTCGTCATCTTCGCGATTAAAATCCATCGTCGCTCATCTTTACAACGTAACGGATGATCTCACTGATCGTGTGCCGATAAGACTGCTATTTACAGCGGCATGTCCATTATGGTAGATTTTATTTGTGGTCAGATACAGAACTGATCTGATCTTTGAACAGATTTCTTTGCTCACAACCAACAACAATGTCAAGGTACATCTATTATAATGCGAGCCTACTCGTACTTGCACCACCAACGCAAACAAGACTAGGCAAAGTCATTGACAGAATTAAGCTACACCTGACTCCTATTTACGTATGGTTGCACCAAGTTAGCACTTGCATTGGTATCTAAAGTCCAGCTATAGATGAAGATCCACTTGAGCAGCAACTTCAAGTCCCTGAGCAGGATTTACTTCGAGTACCAGAGGAAGGTTTACAGCCACGGGGAGTTCAATACCCTCGCGTGGCATACGCTGCGTACGTCCCCGATGTATATCAGCCAACAGCTGCACGTATTCCGATGATATTTGGCTGATCGTAGTTACGAACGTAGCCATCGATGAGTAAGTGGGGACACGAGTATTGAGAACACGGTTAAATCGTTCCAGGGGGTTAATTATTCGAGCGATGAGCTCATTCTCCATACCGTGCACGTTCCCCAGCTCTACATCGTATCGGTCAATCCACGTTCGTTCAAAATATTCCCAGAACTCTTGCCACTTAGATGTCGAGTACGCGACTTTCTGGTCGGTACAACGGCGTTTGACCTCCTGCTTACCCCACTCAACCATACACGTTTTGACATCGTCAGGGTTGACAACCGTCAACATGTCCAGAACTCCTCTTGTCATCGCCAAAATACACTCCGCTTCTGGAATCGCATAGCGTTTCAAGGCTCGCCTTCAGGCTTGTTTCAGGTGGAAAAGACACCCTAAAACGATTTCATTACGAAACTGCGTCTGTACAGCATCAATCAGGGCGGATTCGAAGTCACAGATCATTTCAGGTGGGCTCAGCCGCTGATCTGTGGATTGCACGACGAAGTGCATCATATCCCAGTATGCGTTTCCGGTGCGTGAAGTGCTCAGGACATAAAACACTGGAACAAACATACCCGATGCCCGGTCATGGACCATGAAGACCACGCACTGCTCGTAGTTGCGCGGCACACACCGGAACGTACCATCAGTAAAG
This sequence comes from Phytophthora megakarya, assembly GCA_002215365.1. Taxonomy (NCBI): domain Eukaryota; phylum Oomycota; class Peronosporomycetes; order Peronosporales; family Peronosporaceae; genus Phytophthora; species Phytophthora megakarya. The sequence continues at coordinate 33,690 of NBNE01000042.1, forward strand.
ATGGTGTTGTTGGTGCAGCGAAGAAGGTTCAGGAGCGCAGGAATTGCTCACCCGAGCAGTCTTATAGGCTTATTCTCATATTGGTGGTTTGCGCACACGAAGTGAAACTGGAAGAAAGTAACACCCTCATTTAGACTAGCGACAATGGTGGTATTTCCACTGAGCCGTGAACATCGCCACTGTAGTGAAGAGCCCTTGCTCTATAGATGCGAGTGACAACTTGTGACTCGGAGAGACCAACCATGACGTTGCTGTCGGTCTCGTAGAATAGACTGCGCAGCTCCTGCCAAATTTGACGGGCATGCTTGGCGACATCACCGTCGGCCAAACTGTCGGACATTGCTTTCATTTCCTCCTTGACGTCAACACACCACTTGCAACTGTTGAGTCCTGACAAGTGTGTGCGCACACTTGAGTAGTCCATGGACGCAATCCGAAACTCCATGCTGCCTTTGCAGCCATATCGATACTTAGTGCAGCGAAACGATATCTTCTTCGAAGACGCCCACGCACGGACGTACTTGTAGACCAAGTGGAAACATGTAGTTCGTTCTGGATGTGGCTTCGGTGGACCCACATCTGCGTCTGACATTCCATATTCCAAACCGATACTGTGCATGCATCACTAACACAACTGTCCGTTCCAAGACCAGATCAGTTCTGTATCTGACCACTTCTGCAGGTAGCCTCCATTATGGTAACGCGCAAACACCCATTACTCATCGATGGAGACGTCATAGCCAACGGAGTTACCCGAATGATTGTAGGAATGCACCCGAGAGCGACGGAACTGGAAAGCTTACGGTACGCCGTCGATGGCGTCATTGTTCATCGGCTTCTGGAACGGCCTACGCTTCTTTTGATCAAAAGCTTTGGGTGCCGCTCCATAATAGTATCATGATTTGGAGAAGGTGTGCTCGGCCTTCCTTTGCTACACACACAAGTCCAGCTATCGAAAATCCCAAACCTGGCACTGGTTTCAATCACAGTTGATCGGTTTGCCGTCGTGCCCGCATTTTCGTGCACAAACCGAAAAACTCCAAGGTCAGACATGCCACGATAGAATTGTCGTCACTCCTCTGAAACACCAATGTGGAGCTCCAATACAAACTGACCGAGTAAATAACCAGAAAATATCTACACAGCATCAAGCCGGGTGAAGCGACCGTGCCGGAAATACAGCGCCTCATCCAGCTTCTAGTTATACCTTTATATGCATCTGCGTTGGATCAAAATGAGTTTAGTCAGTGAAAACACAACAACATTCCTAGATTGACTATATATCCACTAAATGACCCATGTATTGTATATGACTTACCATATCAGATCTCCCGGCGACAACACCATCCGACTCCAGACACCTTCGCAGCGACCAACAAACACGTAAGGAACAAAAGAACTAACCACAGTTTTATTACAGCATTACTGCTCTACCTTCTCCGTGTTAAATCGAGAAGTGAACACTTTAGCATGAAATGTCACTTCGGCACCTGTTTAATCTGAACGTACGGTTGTAGGCCTGACACAACTTGGGTAAACGGAATTTTACCAGTACTTGGCTAAATTCCCACCATTATGTCAAAACTGGAAGGTAATTTGTCAAGCCCATTCACGTGTATTGATGGTGCTAACGTTCGTGTTAGTACGAACAGCCACTTACTTTTCTAGATGACAACCTCGTACTTACAAACTCTAACGTTGTGCCCAAATTTGCCGCGCCTGCGTTTGGCTGTGGAGCTGCTAGGCTCTAACCGCTGCTCCACTCCATTCTGTCAAATCCAACGGTCACCAACAATTTTAGTAATCAAAGCCATGTCCGCTCGATATCAGTCTTCACTAGCTGCACAGAAGTCTCGTTGACGATCTACGACCGCTGTAACTGCGTGGCCAGCCTGGACGCTTGAAGAGCCATACCTTTCTCGCCACTACACCAGAGTTATTACAGCGTGCAATACTGCGATACATGCAGATATTTCTCGGGAAACAACTTCTTCTCGCAAGAAGTTGGCTGTGTAACGATCGACTAGCGAAAGTTACGACTTGTGGAAGCGCAGAGGAAGAACAGCCTAAGCTGTGTTGCGAAGGTCTTGAGGGAGGCGAGGGTTGAAGCCCGAAGCGATGCTTGAAGAGGAGGTGTAGGGTACTCCGAAGTAGGTAAAATGGAAAGTGAGATTGAATTGGTTAGAGGTTTAAGAATCCTGGTTCACTACTCTCTTGACTAGCTAGTCCAGTTCTTAAACTAAGTATTGAAGATTCTTGATCGTCCTTGTGGCGAATCTTGAGTATGGATAGGTTAGGCACCAATTGCGGTTAAGATGAACCGGATGGGAAGCCGAACCGTTAAGTATAACAAACTTAATATAAAAAGAGTGACGGTCGTTGTAGTTGAAGATCAACTGCAACCTCGGGAGCAAGCATGTTTGCTCCCAGCTAGGCACATGGCTGGCAGACCGCGCATTAGATAACAGTCTCAAAAAGTAAGGTGGGTCCTGTAACCCGTCATTTTTAAGATCCATACATGCGGTTGTCGGTATCATTAGGGGACTAAATCGGTGAAGTTAAATTGTTGTCGAACATGCTACTTCATTTCGCATAAAACACAGTTACATACGATTTTGTAACAATATCTCAAAAAAGATGCTTTTACGGATTGTGGACACCCATTTTAAGCTAAATAACTGTTATATAGAATAGACGTGCATCTCGCCGTAATTCAGATATCCAGCAAGTTACTTATGGATTAAGTACGATCCTATGAAAACCAGTTGGTTACATTTTTGGCTTTTATATTAACTTTGAAAGGATTTCTAACGAAAAGTACTATCACATGTCTTAAATAGTTACCAAAGTTTTCGTGGCTTGAGGAAATGTTGGCAGTCTCTTCATCCCACTGGACAGTGAGGCAATCCAAGACTTGGGCGGCAGTTGAATTCATCTTTGTTGACGGTTGCATTTTGGTAACTGAACTTTATGCTCGTATTTTGAAGCATTGCATCGTGCCAAATGTAAGTGGCTGACATTTAACGAAATTTGAGTATTTTATAGATATAGCTATCTCGCCTTAGTTTTATATAAAAATTAACTCAAGTTATTTGATCTTATCATGGATATGTGGAATGTGCCAATGCACCTTAGTTACACACAAAAAGACAGGGTTATGTACGTAAATACCGCAACTTAGAATTAATTTTGAGCAATAGATCCGAAACTGAAATGATTGCGCCATATAGTATTGTATCGTGAATAACAATGTTATTCACGGTACATACCCATAATTCGCGAATATTTCACTTTTTGCACCTGTGGCGAATTGGTCTGGCAGCCTTGGGAATGGGACGTGTTTTGAAACGTGATGGATTTTCAACGTAATGACTCAATACATCCACATTGAACGTTGGGTTCAAGCAACTCATACTTCATGGGAGTTTCAGCTTGGCGACGTTAGGGTTGACCATTTTCAGAATCTGAAAAGGTTCAACTTTGCGAGTAGCTAACTTAGCGCGTTTTCCGTCAATAGCTTTGGTGACGTGAGCTGCAGGAATACGTCGAGTGTCCAACATGACCATTTCTCCTTCCTTGAACGTGATCGACGATCTCTTCTTATCATAGTACTTCTTCTGACGGCCTTGGGCTTGAAGAAGATGCTTTTTGCACCATCAATGACCTCTTGACGACGATCTTGAAACTGTTTCGCATATTCTGCGATACCATGTTGTACTTGTGTCCTGGTGTTGGGATTGTTCAACGGATCCAGTGGATTCCGTTCCTTGCGTCAACTTCAAACGGTGACAAGCCGGTTGGAGCGGTGACGAGAGTAAAATGAGCATACTCAATCGTTCCTAAGTGATCCGATCAGTCACGTCCGTGGTACGAAATCATTCAGCGTAGAGCATCTTCCAGAATCAGATTCTGGCGTTCTGTTTGTCCATCGGCTTGTGCACGATAGGAGGTTGTCATGTGCAGACGAACTCCCATCAGCTTAGCCAACCACGACCAAAACTTGGAGATAAATTTTGGATATCGATCGCTGATGATGATCGATGGTACACCGTGATGGCGAACAACACAATCGAAGAAATTGTGTGCAACGTCCTTAGCGTCGTCGGTACGGTTGCATGCACAATACTTAGGGCGCTTGGACAGCTTGTCGACAACAGTCATTATTGCGTCATGACTATTGGAGTCTGGTAATCCCGTTACAAAATCCATGGATACAACTGACCAACATTCCTCCGGAATGGGGATGGGAATCATCTTGCCATTCTTGCGAGCGAGTGTAAGCTTCGCAAGTTTGCACGTAGTCTCTAACATCTTGATCTAGTGTGAGCCAATGATACCACTGCGCAATGCGAAGGTATGTTTGATGAGCTCCAGGATGAGCAGCAATGTTGGAGACATGGAAGCATTCGATGATGGCGGTTCGAAAACGGTTATCCCGAGTGTGTGGAATACATAGACACATCATCGTCTGCGATTTTCGAAAAACCAAACCATTTTGCTTGATGAATGGTTCTTCAGGATGTTTAAAATGTTCACTGTAGTCTGGACAAATGCGATATCCAGTAGTGAATTCCTTGCGAAACGATTCCGACCAACCGAGCGAGCTTGAATTTTGAGACGGCTCCGTCACATTAGTAGACACAACCTTTTCCAGTGCGGCAACGGTACGCGTTTGAAGACGTGAAATCGGATGGTAGGCTTGAGCCACGCTTGGGTTTGACGAATGAATTGTCCATTGACAGACTCTTCTGTCATATTAGCAGTAATATCCTCCCCTCGAAATTGGACAAGCGAAGAACGTCGGTTTTGCGTATGTCTAGAAGCATGACGTTGGCAACGAGTTGTGCAGTGATGGAAAGACACATTGCTCATTGATTCCATGGGAGGTCGAGACAAAGCACCGGCGACCACATTCAACTGACGTTTGACATGGTGCAGCTTGAAAGTGAACTGCGCAAAGACGTCAAAAAATCTAGCCAATTTGGGCGAAACCTTCGGGTGGTGTAGAAACCACTTGCATGCCGTATTGTCCGTGTAGATGTCAAACTCGCGACCATATAGGTAATGGCGCTATTTCTCCAACGCTGATCGGATTGCGAGGATTTCCTTCTCATGCGTTGGCCAATTTATTTCATGAGGTCCTAACTTCTTAGAGAAGAAAGCGATCGGGTGATCTTGGGCAGAATGAACTTAGGAGAGGACGCCACCCACACAATAACCAGAGGCATCGGTGGTTACAATGAAGCGTTTGTCATGGCCAGGCAACTTTAGTACAGGAGCGTTTTGAAGAGCGGACTTGATTTCTTCGAAGGAACGAGTCTGTTCCGAATCCCAGCTCCAGACGTGTTCTTTCTTCACAAGAGGACCGAGTGGTAGCGCCAGAGTAGCCTAGTCACGGATAAAGCGGCGATAACAACCAGGCAAACCCAGAAAACTTTGCAACTGGTTTTTGGTTCGTTGATGCAGGCCAATGTGCAATGGCTTCTGTCTGTCTTGCGAGAGTCAACAGCGAGTCCTTTAGCCGAAATCGTATGACAAAGGAACTTGACTTCCGGTTGACCAAAATGACACTTGAACAAATGGAAGTACAGGTTTTCACGGCGAAAACATCGAACAGTATGCATATTGACGGAGAAGACACAAATGTCGTCAAGGTAGACAACAATGAACGTATACTTTGCAAAAAGTACTCGCATTAGGCGAGACCACGCACCAGGCATACCGGACAATCCCATAGGGGCAACACACCACTGGTAGATTTCAGCGTGCGTTCGGAAGGCGGTGTACTTGCGACTTTGAAAGGCAATACACATTTGGTGATATCCTTGAGCCAAATCGAGAACAGAGAAGATGACACAACCATTTATCTGATCGAGTAGTTCGTCGATGCGAGGAAATGGAATCTCTGGAACAATCCACTGCGAGTTCAAATAGCGATAGTCTATGCCCCATCGAATTGGTAACGTTCAGTTTCCAGAGCGTACCCACTCTGAACGAGAGATCATCTGACGACCAGAGGTAGGATCCTTTTGTGGGATACCAAATATATTGGACACAGGGGGAATCAGAAACCTGGATCCAACTTTTCTTCAGCTTTGCCGCCACAAAGAGATCTAGTGCTTTCTGCTCCACTTTGGGCAAGCGAAACGGACCTCGGTTGCTTGGCACAGCATCGGGTTTCACGTTGAGTTCGAAATCCACGCGACGAGACGGTGGAAGTCCATCCGGAAGTGCCTTTGGGAAGGCATCCCTAAACTCGTTCAACACTTTAAGGATTGGTTCTGGAACCGAATCACTCATCGGAGTGGTGGCACAAATTTTCACACGATATACTTCCTCGTATGAATTCTTCTTGACTTTGCGTTTGAAATCAGCAATAACGACTTCCACAGCTTCCTGCGTGGCTACTCGTTGCATAGGTGGTTCGCTCTGTATGGACGAGAAGGAAATATCATGCGAGCGCCAATCAATGATTGGCTGGAACTTTGTAAACCAAGGTTTTCCCAGGATAACATCATGTGCAGATCCCAGTGGCCATTCCATAACTTGCTGTTTGTGGAAACGGTAACGACCAAATCCAATATTCGCAATCCCTTTCTTCACAAACGAGCTATCGTAGAAGTACCATCGATACGGGTAACTTGTGATACACCAGAGGCATACATATTATCCACTAACCCTGGTCGAACGGCATTGCATGTGGCACCACTGTCGAACATAATGACGACTGGTCGTCCTTCACAAGTCCCTTGTTTACGAATGAGTTCGTTCTCACGGCCCACCGGCGACAAGGTGGACGTGAAAATTTCTTCCACTTAAACAACCGTAACCTCGTCATCCGCAGGTGCTGTAGTGACAGCAGTCGAACCGACGCTAAAGTTAGCAGAAGACTGCTCGTGTTGATTCCGGCGAGCATGCTTTTCTTTGTTTTTGAGCTTATAACATTGCTCAATGACATGACCTGGTTTCTTGCAATAGCGACATGTAATGTCGGGTTTCTTGCAAAAGCGACTTGCCGGCACGAGTGCAGAGTTGGTGAATGGGACGGACCTATGGGAGCCGCCATTGGAAGTTCTCAGGCAACGACAGTGGCCCACACAACCGGACTTTACCGGACTACGACTCGTGACCAACGCTCGTAGGTCCCTTTATGGACCTTCAACCAGCAAAGTCACTGTATTGAGAGTTGAGTACGACAGACCAGGTGACCCGTAGTCGAGGTCCGCACTTAGGCGAGTCATCGTTAGCCGTGTGAGAGTCGTTAGCTTAGTCGCATTTATATTTGATATTTGTATACGCTATAGTAGGAGTTAGGACTAGTCTTAACGCCCACTAGGGCGGAGAACAGAACATAATTTGCTACTTAAAGGTCGCGAAGCTTCACGTGAGCAGCAACGCCGCGGCTGCCACACTAACCTCTAGCACGAAACCAGCTGGCGCCTCGAACTTCGACGGCGCAGAAAGCCTGGATGCGGCTTTTTGACCAAATGCTTCATCAACGCAGTCACAGTCACAATGCCGCTTTTTGACCAAATGCTTCATCAACGCCGTCACAGTCATCATCCGCGTGATCCCCCGTATGTAGCACCTACTGGTGGCTTGCCTCTCATCGACCGAGACTTCGATGTCGTCGAGATCCAATCGTGATCGACCGCCGTGCTCCGCATTGTCAACAATCTGTTCTGCTGCTCCCAGTCGTACCCCGTGATCGAACGTTTCTCCAGTTACCAGGACGAATGTGGCTGTGACATGGACCGCTCCGTTGCCAACAACGGTAACAGGGCCACAAGTTCCTGTATCAATGTTAACCAGGACATTGTCTTCGACAACTCCATTTGCCCCCTTGGGCCCCGCGTGCGGCAACCGCATGCAACAACAATTCACGCTCGACTTGATCCGGGCTCATGTGGGGCTTGAAGTCGTCTGTGATTTCGCCATCCCGAAGGATGCCTTCATTATCGAGTACGTGGGCGAAGTACTCGTTGGGTCCGACGATCTGGCGCGCGCTGACCGGTGCTATCAAGTTGGTGTGAAGGGCAAGGTTAGTTAGGAAGGTCCGACAAATATCTTCATAGATGCCGCGAGGTGTGGTAACGAATGCCGCTGCATAAACTACTCATACTGCGCTCCCTTCGAGCTGGAATGGACAAACATCTCTTGTTTGGGCATCTTCGCCAAAACGGACATCCCTCCGCTGCGGGAGCTCACCTTCCGGAATTCCGACGCAACGTTGCCCATGTTCACGTGCCAATGCGGATAGCTCAGCTGCATGTAAAAGCGCAAGAAGTGAGAGAACACTGGAGATCAGATCTACGTGTCGTACCTGTATAACTCGAATATAGGTCCAATACATCTACCTGTGCGCAATATTGTACTTCTCGTCTTAGCCCTCCACTTAAGTGAGTAGCGTAGGCAACGCTGGGCGTTCAATTGACGGTACCGTGCTCGTCGATCCTGCAGACCAAGCGGCATCGTTGCGCCGATTCGTTTCCCCTACCAGCGTTTGCACCCTTCTACAGTTGCAATACCATACTAAGCACTTCTGCAGTCAAGTGCCACCCCTCCCCACTTTGCCTCCGCCCCTCCCTGCATTGATACGTGCCTTTATGCGCGCAAGTGCGGAGCGGTACGGTACGGCGACGACTGAGATCCCTCCCCCTTCCAGCTTTTGCACACTTCTAGTAATGGCATACAAATCACTTCTACAGGGCAGCACCTTGTGCCTCTTTTGTCTTCCTCCCTGTATTACTTAATGCCCTCATGGACTCAATCGTGGCGCGCCGCGGCGCAGCTACGATCGAGTGCGCTTCCAGCAGCAGCTTCGGTGTTTTCGCAACTGCGACCCTTTCCATGGGTGTATGGGCGCACAAGGACACTTATGGGGGCTACTTTGGATATATATCTAATACGTAGAAATAGAAACACTCAGATGTTTTCCGGTAGGGCCTGCACAGTAACTGTAAGTGATCCAGCATTGCTTCTCCGAGAAGTACCGGAGAAGCTATTACATGCGAAAGCGACCAGTCGCCTCCATCGATCCAGCAAAACAGCTACCACCAAGAAGGAGTGAGGTTGCAGATCTGGTTCAACGTAACCACGAGCTTCGTGAGGATGGCCTTGGAGTGCAAGAAGACCAACCTTCTGACCTTACCGTGTATGCGGATGTACTGAACCTTGTGCGAGAAGCGTACGAAAACGATGTAACTGGTCCCGAACGTCTTCTGCAACTAGCCGAGAATGCTCAACCCAATGTAATCCAAGACGTTCTGTGTGAAAGCAACCTTCGATGGAAGCCTACAAAATCATTGCGAGTTTAAATCTCATAAATGACAACGATGTGAATAGGAACCTTCTGAATGCGCACGCAATCATGCATGTTCACAAGTTGCAACGAAACAAACTGGCCTTCCTTGTAAACTCGAAAGGAAACGAAGAAAGCCTTGGAAGGACAACAGTGCACCATTTAAGGGAATCAACGGGAATTCGAATGGTGGGATCCACTTTCGGATGAATACTTCTTGGATGCCATAGGCATTCAAAGCCGAAGTGTGGCCAAGAAGGTTTACCTGGCACTGGTCCTGATGGGATGTTAGCCGTTGTATTACAACGCGACCTACGTAAGCGAGAAACTAAAAGTTTTGTCAGGCATTTTGAGATTCTACATGAATAGCCGTGAGCGTTCTCGCAACTTGCTCGTCAAACGAAATGTGTGCAGCCAACTCCTGCTGGACGGAGTGTTGTACGCGGTGAAAGGGATAGATGCTCCCCCGCAATACTACCATTTCTAGCCAAGTAAGCTGTCGCCGCACTGCATCGACCTGAGTAACCTCCCATGGGATCAAAAGGTACAAAGCCCATGGGGACAGCTACGGTGCCGAACAACCATCTGAACCCCAAAAGTGAACAAATTGGTGAGTCCTGACTGATTGCTAAAGTTTTCACTGACACAACGTGGAATAATGTGTCCATACGGACGGTCAATACGAATGGCGTCAAGAAAAACGGCACAAAATCATTCAAAATTATCTTTTCAACTATCCAGGTGGATTAAACGTACAAGGACCTCCAAAAGTTCTCGGGAATATCTGATCAAGTGGAAAGGATACACGGATCCAGAGTGGATACCTCTAGCCCAACTTAATGGTGGGGCACTGTTGTATGAGTTCGACCAGGGTGCTAAGGCGAGAGCACGTTTCCAAGCTATGCAAGCTGGGGACGATCACCCTGGGAACTAATGCCGAAAGTAGCCCGGCCCAAGGAACTTGTAGGATGGTATTGATTTTGAGAACCGTGAGTGGTCGTTTCCTGGATCCAGCGAGGATCTCAACGAATGGCCAATGTGTGAGTGAGTGGCATGACGAAGATTATCATTAAGTGATATAGAAGTCAAGATACGAGAAGTGGAAAAGTATTAGTATTAACGAGCTTACCGCCTGAGACTTAGAGAAAGGAGATGACTCCGCCATCCAGAGTACGTGGAGAACAACAACTGGTGAAAGGAGTTCACGCTTGAGACGCCGCAGATAAGGGAATCACATTCCGAACTTGCGTTCAGGCATCATACGAAATGGGTGCATGAATGAAGGGACTGTGGCCAGAATGTCATCGTCGCTGTGTGCCGCAGCCCATTGAGTGCGGACGGGATCTTCCGCGTCCAAATCATCAAGCTGAGCAGCGTAGTCAGGGACTCCGCGGCGAATAAGGGGCGAACGTTCAGGATCCTTGAGGATCCAGTGGCACGCACACACAGGAAGCGTTCACACGCCAGTTTCGTAGAGCATCGTCTTCGGAAATCCAGCGATCGCAAACAACCGTTTGAGTAGAGCCTCGTATTGTGCCCGAAGCCGTTTGACATCTCTACGTTCGTCGCATAAGTCACGGGAAGCATCTGTGTCAGCAGCATCTCGCGACAAAAAGGAGATGGTTAGTCAGTGAAGAATTCTACACCAAGTCTTGGCGTTGATTCGCATCAAGTCCACGTCATCCTTGATTCCTTTGAGCGTCTCAGGGTTCAGGTCACGCACCTCGTGAAAGTAAAACACGATGATGCAATCCTGGAACATCACAGTCCAGGGCGCCCTGATGAGCTTGTCGTCTTTATCGCGAGCAGCACGACTATTTACTGGTCGAGGAACGTGAAGCAGAGCCTGGTAAGCCTCCAGATTCCAGAGTGCCTTCAGAATGTGGATGTCGGGCTTGTGCGGCTCGAAGTCACGATACACAAGGGACTGTTGACAGGAATCGAACCTCACCAGAATCCCGAAGATGCGATAAGAGACGTGAGTCTCCCGACATGCAGCCTCCACCATGTCCAAATGTTTGCCTTGAAGGTCGTCGTAAGCAAACTTGGCCAACTTGGATCGAATACGTCGGGGACCCTCGGATGAAACTTCCACCCTAGCCCGACGGAGGAATGTGGCAACGGAGAAAGCAGGTATCTTGCGCTCGCCTGGAGTGCCGCCAGATTTTGGGACGGCCTGAGTCTTGGAGGTGGTAATGACTCGAGAATTGGATTCCGCGGATCGTGGCTTTTGGGTTTACTACCCTTGTTATTTTTGCTTTCGGTCTTAGACACTCCCGAGGACTGGCAGGACTCAGACTTGTAGCCACAGGCTTGGATTCCTTCTCACCTTCGTCGGATTCTTCACTCGATTCGTCGTTGTCAGCAGCAGCTTCGGCTTGTGCAGCCTTGTCCAGCTCCGCCTGTGACAACTCTTAAGACGGATCTTGAGTCTCATCGTCCGAAGGTTCAGGGAGTGTGGCTTGGAGAGCCTCAGTCTCCCGGGTCGACTGTTTTCGCTTCTGGACCTTGATGAAACACCGACCGAGGTGATGCCATTGAGGCGTCGGTTCCCCCTTGGTCTGGCGTAACCGTAAAGTCCCCTCAGCGCTGGTATAAAAGCCCTCAGGGACGAAACGACACCAGGGAGTCTCATCCAGCTGACCCGCGTGAATCACTTAGGCCAACATTCGACAAACTCCCGAAACGCAAGGTGATGGATGCCTTGACTATCAGAGACTCACTTCATGGCGCAGTTGAAATCCATCCCAGACAACAAGCGGTGTTGAACATCCTCGTGGACATCAGTCCAGAGCATCCCAGGTGGGAGAGCGCGACCGGGCTCCGCCAGATCCCGAGCGTCAGGGATGTTCCTGGGCGAGTACAGCATATTTCTGGGCGAATAACCCCGACGACGGAGTTGACAGTTGATTTTACGTCCTGGGACCCGATCCGGACTCAAGGCTGGACGCTTGGACATGGGTGCATCTCGCGCGGCAGACGCCTTCCGTTTCTGGCTACCGGTTTGCGACCCTGACGTCGATGCCCTCTTGTGACGTGCAGGGGGCCACAGGCCGAGGACACTAGGACGTCCGGAACCTAAAAACCCCGAAGACGAGTCACCATTGCCGGTCCTGGGAGAAGGTTTCGCGTACTCAGGACACTCGCAGCGTGGGTCGTCCAGGACAACCACATTAATGTTCGTGAGCCAACCTTCTGGAATCGGCGTGCCCTCAGCGAAGTGGTGAAGGAGTGCCACAAGGCGCATCCAGTTGAACATCACGTTGGTCTTCAGCTGATTCCCAATGGGGAAATCCACGAGGGCGTTCACGTCCAAGATGCGTTCCGCAGCACGTCTCTGAGCTGCTTGACGAACGGCTTCAGAGTCCCTCAGTTGGGCTTGTAGATGAGCGACTTGGTCCGTCTCCTGAATACGCGCTTGGTGGTGGAACTCAGCGTCGCGATGACCTCGGGGCAGGAAATTCTCGCCGTCGAGGCGATACTGCTTGAGCGTCCGCACGCACTGACCCCAGTGCCGACATATGGCAGTCCACTCCCCACGCATGACGTCGAAGTTCTCATGGGCCACCAGGGTATCCGATGACAGCGCACCGCTACCCTCGGCCTCCGAGGCCGCCCAGAGATGACGAATCTTGGCCAGGAGCCGGCGGATGAAGGCCAACGAGTTGATCATCCTCTCCACCAGGCGATCCAACGGAAACTGACCCAACAGCGCAGCTAATTCGCGCTGACCAGCGATGGAGTTCACCTCTGCGGCAAGCAAAACAGGCGCAACGTCGGCAAGCAGTCAGCGACATCTCCGCCCATGAGCGTGTTGAGGTCTTGAAGGTCGGTAGCGTCTAGACTCTCGAAACACAGCAATACTTCTAGGCCACCATGCCCGGGGTACACTTTCGCGCCACCTTGCATTTCGACGATCGACGCAGGTACGCCGAACCGATGGATGTCGGGGCTTCCGTAGACAGGCGGCGCATCCCAACTAAAAGGAGCCAAGCCATGCCCGTGCCTGCGAGCGTCGGAACCCCGGAGATTATGCCAGCCAGCGACATTTCCTCCACCTCGGCAGGCATCAGGAAGTTGGCGGGAGGAAAACACCGGTGGATGTGTCCACAGGTGACGCGGCGGGCGGCCCTACAGTGCCTACGTCCGCCGTGTCAGTGTTGGCACACGGCGTGGCGTTTGGATCAGTCCCTTGGACAGGGATGACCGCAGCCTCAGACGCCGGCGCCGCAGAAGTTGTCGCAGCCTCAGATGCCGGTGCTGGAGGAGACGTGGAGCCGGGAAGGAGAGCATCTTGGACCATGTCGGAAAGAAGAGTGAGACGACTTGTGTCGAACGGAGAAAATCTTGAAGTGGCAATGGTCTCTGAAGAAAGTTCGTACCGTTGATGAACTGATGGGTGTCGACCGTTACCGGTATATTGGTACTCAAGACTTCGATTCGAAAATGAATTGATGAATGAACTTGGAAATGAATTGGAAACCGGATTCAAGAGAGCCTGAATGGGTCTCAAGGAACGAGTGAACCTGGGTTTCAGAGATGACTCGGACTCAGGGTGAAAATGGAGATATGACTTCTTGATCCCAGACATGACTTGTCAACTTGGATGAATATTCAGAATTTCTCATGGAAGCAAGGATTTGTATGGATCCATGAATTAGGTAATGGACACAGGATCGCCAAGTGTGTATGTGTGGAAAGAAAAGTGTGACTGTGGAATGCGTGAGAAGCGATTGACTTGGAGAAGAGCTAACGATGGGCCTTAGAGTCTGGAAGCATTGTGATGCTCAGTCCAGACCCAACCTCGTCCTGACTACGGGTACTAATGATTGTGGAAAGTGTTGGTGCAAACGTATTGTATCAAACACCCCGTATTGCCTTAGTCCAATCCAGAAACCGTCAGTCCCAAGCTCAAGAACATCACCAACAAGGACTATTTACGCACGAGACTCACGATCCAAGAAGCGATGGACAACAGATGGAGTGGTGATATGTTCTACAAGGAGTGTAAACTTTTAATTCCAGGGTTCGATCAAGTATCCCAGAATTCCGTGATTAATTCCCGAATCCCGACTCATAACCCCTAAATCCCGAAGGAAACATTTGAATCCAGACGCCAAAGTATCTAAAATCAAGGATATCTACGTTTGTATGAGGATATTACGCTATGGATTCAAAGGTTCTACGATTAAACAGGACAAGATCCAGAGATTCAAGTATATTCCGATGGATTCTATATCACGATAGGCTATGGAGTCCTTTCTGAAGTCAAAGACCTGATTCGAAGTGTAACGCGATAAAGTGGTGACAAGTCAGTGCGAAGTGGGGTGATGTGCCTCATTTCTGATGATGATACGTGAATGTATAATGGAACCAAGTGTGTTTGAAATTCAACCATGGTGAGTGTACTTAGGCATACTGAAACCAAGATATTTACCCCAGATCCAAAAGGATCAAGTGAAATATGGAACATAGGATACCAAAAGAAAGATTTAGCTGTATAAGAAAAGATAATCAGAGAGCTTTTTACCTTGTGAAGCACAAGTGGTTTCGTGAGGCGCGCAGGACAGGTGCCAAGGGTGCCGCGTGAGGATCTCCAGCTGTACTAAGTCCAAGTTGCGGTGGGGATCG
>NBNE01000043.1:0-56266 GCA_002215365.1 Phytophthora megakarya
GATTCGCCCACGACACTTTGTGTGCGCAGCTCGCAGGAGACGCGCGTGCAACTGCAGAGGACGCAGATACTGTCCAGATGTTTGATGCTTCGGCCCTCCCTGAAGCCACAACAATCGTCGAAGGCAATGACGACGAACCTGCGGAGGGTACCGTCGCTCATGAAGATGGTTTATCTGCTTATCTGCTCAATCTGGCTTCACTGTAAAGGTTGCGACGGTAGACAGTGGTGGATAATCTGGGACGCGACGGTGGACAGTGGTGGACAATCTGGGACGCGGCGATGAAAATATGGGACGTGGACACAAACATTGTGGAGTCGATTGACAGATTATTGAAAATGAATACTGATTTCCATTGATCTAGGTGTTGTATTCTGTCCACATTGCGGCGGTCATCCAGTCGCGCCAGTTGTTTGGAGTCCTGAAGTCGAAAGGGAGTGGCTCATCCCAAATTGAAACATCCCCTTCGTCTTCACTGTCTTCCTCATCTTGCATGTCCTCCGCCATGTCTTCAATGTCATAACGACGAATCAAATTTTACAAGCATGCCCACGCGAAAATAATAGCTTTTGCTACTAGAAACTCGCACTCGATGGGGGCTCGTTAGATGTGAAACCTTCTCTTTAGGCAACCGTTCAGCCGCTCACTACATTCCTCGCTTTTGCATGATGCAGGTTAAAGAGTTCCTTTCCCGTACGTGGCCTGCCTGTACCCACGGCAAACTCTTTGAGATGATAGCGAACACCTCGATATGGCGTAAGTATTTGAGGTTGTAGGCCATATCCAGCATCAGCTAACAGATACATGTGCTCGGGCAGGCCTTGGAGTAGTTTGCTATGTGCTAATACCATCGAGTCATGTGCGGCACCTTCTGCGCCAGGGTAGATGAAAGCGACGTTCAAGTGCCAGTCCGAGGCAATGAGCACATTGGTAGACGTCCAGCCCTTCCTGTTTCGAAATCACTCCGCATCTTCAGCAGCTACCATCACCGGTACATGCACTCCATCGATTGCTGCCAAGGCTCGATCAAAGTAGGGAAACACACTAACAAACTCCGCCGGAACTTTTGTAGGCATCTGAATGCTTCCAGCCAACGCTTGAATTATGGCGTATAGCCCGACACGACGATAGCAATGCACGGTAGAATACACCAGCGTAAACTTTGTCTCTTGATCTCGACAGGTCGCGGCACGCCCTAGCCAGTCCAGCGTAACCGCGAGCACTTCCCGTCGATAAGCAATTTTCAGTGGTATGAACGCTTCACAGGCATCATACAGCAAGTCGTACACTTGTTTTTCCATGCGAAAATGATCACGAAAAAGGAAGGAGTTTGGGCTGCTGTAGATCTGCTCGAAAAAGCGTTCGCCCCCTACGTGAAGCAGACGTGGTATTCCGGGGGCGCTACCGTTGCTCGCTTGGAGCATGACAGCAAGTGCTTGCAACAGCCATAGTTCATATTCGTCGTCGCCACTCATTTTTGGTTTTGGCCGTAAGCCGCTCCCTCCAGGTAAATTGCCTGGTTATAGATAGAGATCAATAGCGACCAGCTGGTGATGCAGCTCCTTTGAGATGAAACACATCGTGCTATTATGTGTGTTGTGGTGCAAATTCTACATCGCTAGTTTGGTTTCGAATCGCTATTTTGAACATCCGGCATTTTGTAATTTCAAGTCGAACACGCCCTAAATATTTCCGCAATTTTAATTGTACTGAAAATAGTTTTGTGCTAGGTCCGTGGCAAAGTTTACTAGTTCGTCTCTATACTATCAGTAAAAACAACGTTGGAAGTAACATTGACGATATTATCCACGAAGCAACAACTTCGAGGTAACGATTTGGAGCAACCAAAGAAAAGAACTAGCAGCAACAACACAAGTAGATAGTAAAATGGATATGCCTCAGTACAGCGCTTTACCAGAATTATATGATAACAAGCAAGCTGTTTGCGCCGCAAAGCGCCGCAGTGCTTGTCCCCACTTGAACCTCAATGTAACATTCAAAGCAATGGCCCCAGAAGGAACTATGGTATTGTTTAAGAGGATAGTTTTCGCAAATCAGGTCCTCGGATTTGCGTGGCCTGACTGAGAGACAGACATTCATTTATTGTTAGGATAACGTGGATAGCGAGGAAGTTAAAGCCTCTGTTAAACGTGAATTTGAGACCTCGATCGAAGAAGCTAGAAGATATATAGAAATCCTTTTCTCGTTGTAGTTTGCATGGGCGGATACTGGGTTGGAGCTCAAATTCGAGTTTCATACTCGATAAACATATAAACACGTTATTGAGTAACTAGTACTGATACACGGAGGCATTCATATATCTTGCAAATAAACTGTTATGCATCCTTGCTCTATAGTATTAGTGTCGTGCTGAGGTATTGGAATTTCCCTACATATTTCATATTTATTGACAATTATTGGTAAAAAAATTATTGTATTGGAAAGCTAGACTAGCAATAATAAAAATTAATATTGAAAAATCCAATTATTATTGAATCGCAATTATTTTTTCCGACCTCTGATGTGTTTCATTTTCATGTTTTTGCCCAAATAACTGATTTAGTGCCCACATAGCAATTTATGCTCTGAACCAGCTATTTTGGCCGTAAGTCGAACACGGCCTTATTACTTTCCTAAAAAAAGTAATCCAGGAGCGAAGTATTTTACTAGGGCTCCGTGTAAGCTGGAATATGTGACAGTGTTTCACGTAACGTGCACAAAAGTGGCAACGTTTGCGTCGGTCAAACTGGAAGCGATTCCAGGGTCCAGAATCTACGTTTCGCCTGCTGCACATGAATTCAAAAATGAGAGCTTACCTACAAACTGTCATCAATCCCAATCCAAACTTCAATCCATCAGAAATTACCAACGGATACTGATCCGTAACCGGTATGTACCGGAAAAATGCAGAACTTCGTTCTTCATATGTAAAATAGTATTAAAATACTTCGACACTGGACATTTTAAAATGCCAGTGTCGACAAAAGAAATGATCATCGGATTTCCTAGCCACGTAGGGCAGATTGCTTGCAGGTGTATCGATAATGCGAATATGACTTCCCCCCGCAAAATTGGTGGAATTGGGATCGATTTATTTACGGATTCATCTAGCAGTTTGTCTAAAAGAATGTCATCGCTTCATGCGATCCAAATGGACAAACACGGCGCTGGACGTCTCGCTGGATACCATGTACGTTATGTACATTCACGGCTGCGAAGATACAAGTAGACACAAATGTTAACAGATCGCTTCTGCTTTCGCATATCATCAGTCCGTACCAGGTCACCTTGAGACTTTCCGCCTTGATGGTTTTGTCCTTGACCCTGACGCTCGGTGAGAGCTCGCCGATTTTCCTGGCTGAGAAACACGAACGGCGATCGCGGAGATCCCAACGCGTCAAACGACAGAGATCCCGGAATGATCGCATTCCGACGACGAGCAGCAATCGACTGTCGAAAACCTTCTCGAAGTCTCGCTCTCGACGGTGCGAGCGTAGGCTCCGTCCACTGAGTCCCAGCATCGCATTGGCCACGCGGTGAATCTGGAATACTGAAACCCATTCTCGATATCAAAACCGCTGTTCAGGACGCCAATAGAGCGTGGGGTATATATTTCCCAAACGAATGGAGTAGCTGTCCAGTCGGTGCGAAATTGGGGAGTGACTCGATTCCTTTAGCTGTTCCAACGCCGGAAGAGACTGTCATGAATTCTATCCACGACATTGATGCTAGTCGTCTTATTAACACCTGTCTAAATTGATCAAAGGTATCCATATCACGAACAGCTGGTAGTATTCGTTCAGTGCAGTAATTATGGCTCCCCGAGGTGGCGCGCTGGATACGCGCAAGGCGATTCTGCTGGGCATGGGGCTGCTCTTCGTGGCGTATTTTGTGGTCGTGAACGTCTTCTTCGACTTGTCCGCGCAGCCTCCGCACGTGGTGCAGCAGGAGGCGGCGGAAACTCGCGAATTTGCGGACGAAATGGCGCAAGAGCAGACGAAAACGGAGCAGAACACGGCAATTTCGCGCTCTTGGGAGCCGAAACCTGGCCGCAAATATGTGTGGCTGGACGTGGCTATCGACGATGTCTATGCTGGTCGAGTCACTGCCGAGTTATACGCGGATATTGTGCCTAAAACAGTGGAAAACTTCCGAGCTTTAACGACGGGCGAAAAGGGTCCAGACTACTCGTTCAAGGGCAGTGTGTGCCACCGTATCCTCAAAAACTTCATTGTGCAGTGCGGAGACTACACGAAGGGCACAGGAACTGGTGGTCGCAGCATCTACGGGGGGAAATTCGATGACGAGCCCAACGGACTACGACTGAAACATTCCAAGAGATACATCCTGCAGATGGCCAATGCCGGACCCAATACCAATGGCAGTCAGTTCTGCTTCATGCTCAATGCAGCGCCGCATCTTAATGGCAAACACGTGGTGTTTGGAGAAGTGGTGGAAGGATTTGAAGTGGTGGATAAGATGGAGGGTGCTGGGGTGGAGAGAGACGGCATCCCACTGCAACACAAGGTCAGCTTCACGGACGGAGGCGAGATTCTTTTCTAGATGACACTAGAATGAACACGTTGCCTAGTAGCGATATGAGCTCAAAGTTGCATATTTCTATTGCTAACAGGTTTCCTTAATGGTTGATCTATGCCAAGTGACCCATTGCCTCCGCAAACTCGAGGTAATCGCGCATGGATTCTCTAGACGATACAGGAGTGATGCCATGGAGAGCTTCGTCGAAGTGACGCATACAAACGTTCTGAGCATCCAAAGATTCTCGAAGGGCGAGCAATGCTGCCTCTCGACAAAGGTTCTACAGAAGCAAAAACAAGTTAGAAACCCCCAAATCAACTCTGCCAAATTGCGCCTCAAGAGAACTCAAGGGAGCGTACCTCCAGTTCAGCTCCACTGAAGTATGGCGTACGCTTTGCCAACACAGCTAGATCCACATCATCGTGTAGCTGCATAGGACGCGAGTGGATCTTCAAGATGTCAATGCGATCAGGCTCAGCGGGTAGATCAACAAACAAGATGCGGTCAAACCGGCCAGGTCTCATGAGCGCCGCATCAATGCAGGCTGGCCGATTAGTTGCGCCAATGACCAAGAGTCCTTCAGTGGACTCGACACCATCCATTTCATTAAGCATCGTGGAGAGAACGCGCATTGCAGTCGAAGTACCGTCCTCGCCACCCCCAGACCCATCGAAATCACGCTTGGCAACCATTACATCGATTTCGTCGAAGAAAATAATTGCTGGAAGTGCTGCACGTGCATCACGGAAGACTTGACGCACATTAGCCTCGGCGTCACCGAAGAACGGTGAGAAGACTTGCGCTGCAGATAGCGATAAGAAGGTGGCCCCACTTGAATGGGCTGCAGCACGCACTATAGAACTCTTGCTGCATCCAGGTGGGCCATACAGCAGCACACCACGAGGTGGCTTGACGCCTAGTCGGGAGAACGTTTGTGGGAACTTGATAGGCCACTCAAGTGCCTGCTGCAATGCGATCTTAGTCTCTGCTTGGCCACCGATACTGTCCCAGCCCTGTCGTTCGAAGTCTTTCCTGCATAGGTTTAGCAGAACAATGTCAGTCAAGTATCTACTATTAAAAACAACAGCAGATAGTACTCACGTAAACCCGCTTGCGCCTCTAAGCGCTGACGGCACAACAGTCTGCATAGCTTGGTCGAAGTCTGCCATGATTACCTCAAAGACTGGCGATTTGTTTTCAGCCTCCATATTCCGAAGAACAGGAGCGTTGGCGCATGCATCTTCGGCCCCAAGTAGAAAACTGAAATATGCTAGGTCGGACTGCCGTTGAAGATCTCTGTTCTCAGTTACGGTTATGACAGAATTGTGTTGATTGTTTTGCTTAGCGAGAAACCACAGCGGAATGATAGCAGTTGGGTTTGTGTGCCAAGCTCGACCTGCGACGACAGCACCGAGTGATGTTGATGATTTTTGGATAGAGCTGAGAGGCTCAACTCGGCGTTTCCAGTCTGCCCACCATTGCTCTAAATCACGGTCTCTAGATAGCGCAACAAGCTGCCGGGTAGATGCCACCATAGCAGCTTCGCGGCACACAGCGGCAATATCAGCGCCAACGTAGCCTACAGCCTTCCCGGCTAAGACATTAAGGAAGGCATCACGCTGGAACTCAACATCTTGCGGCGATTCGCTACTGAGAGCGTAGGGTGTTCGTTTAAGGTGCACCTTGAAAATCTTCTTGCGCAGTGCAGTGTTTGGTGGGGCAACAAATATTTCGCGGTCAAATCGCCCAGGGCGACGCAAGGCTGGATCAATAGAATTCGGTAGGTTCGTCGCAGCCACAACGACCACGTTTTCACGTGAAAGACCACCCTCAACACCGTCTAATAGCGTCAGTAGCTGAGCAACGATGCTGCTGTGAGCCGAAGAAGCACCTCGCCCTGAAGCTTCACGTTTGGGGCAAAGTGCATCCAGCTCGTCTATAAAGATGACGCTGGCAGCGTGATGAGCATTCCTAGCATGGACCACAGCTACCTCAAACGTATCGCGCAAAGCCTGTTCGGCATCGCCGCGGCCACTAGTCATAATTTCAGATCCGTTGATAACCTGCAGGTTTAGATCCAAGTTCGTACCTAACGCATCCTTCACCTGGCGACACTCGTGCACTACCGACCTCACCAGCAGCGTCTTACCCACGCCAGGAGGACCACACAGCAGTAAACCCTTTGGAAACTCCACACCTAGCTCTGAACGTAGTTTTGGATGCGCGGCCGGCAGTAAAATCAATTCACGCAAAGCATTTCGCTCGTCGTCCATCCCTCCCATCTTCACTCCCTCGGTCTCGCGTGATTCGGGAGCTATCCTCATAGAGTCACTCTCTTCCTTTTCTTCACCGCTATCTCCAGGCTCTGTCAATGTTACACGAGTGGCAGGTGTCACCCGTACAAAGGCCCCAGCAGGGTACGTCGACACAACTCGAAACGTCATCACCTCGCCTTCCTCTCCTTTGCTCTCAGCTACGAGCCCATCCAAGGTCGGAAGTTTCACTCTTGCCCCTGCACACACCACCACGTTCCTCTGTAGAGTCTGTTGCAGCAACGAGCGAGTGTGGGTGTCACGCAGCAGCTGAGGCTTGGGCGACAGGGTCAGCTGCAGAGTCACGGCTACAGCTGCGCGTACTGCCCCACGAGAGACCCACAGCAGCTCATTTTCCTGTATTGAGTCAATATTCATTATGTCGTTATTATGAACGACTAGAGACGCCTGCAACTCGTTGAAAACCCGCGAGTTCCGTCGTAACGTCACAGCTGTGTCCACTAGAGGGCCCTCTACTGAGCTCAGCACAACACGACAGACGGCAAAAAGACCATCACCAATGTTGCAAAGCACATACTGACTGGATCCACGAGGGCGAGACCGCAAAGATGTCGACGAGATGCGGCAGCGGCACGTAAAGTGAACGCCAACGTCTTGTCCAGTGGTGGTCATCGATGGCGACCTACAATCGCATCAGCGTCTGCTCGCGTTTTTCAGCCAATCAGCTTGCACATGCTGGATTCTGGAAAACATATTTTCTCAGATCAAGGTACAGGACGAAGCACCGATTCGGTAAAGATGAGGGAAAGGCATGACCGTGTACATATATGTATGTATATGAGTGTAGTGGGAGAAGGAGAAAGCAACAACGATGTATTAATGACCCACGAAGAATCCAGACGCCTAAGCGGTAGTACGCTTGAAGGTGCGTCAGTTACCTGAGGTAGAATATTTCTATAGACCGTAGTATTGAATGTCATAATGTTGCTGTACGTCTTTGCTATCATCCACTGTGGTCGCAAATTGTAGGTCTTTCAAGCACGTACGTATACTAGGTGATTGTTGAGGCGCCGTGAGGAATACGCTGTCTTGGAACCCTTTTCCTCCATGCTTTGGTCCAAGTGTTCGCCATGTTTTGATCCAGGATGACTCGTATACTGCCCAAATTTTGCTCATGTACTTACCTTTGTTTTGACCATGTTTTGATTTGAGTTACGTCTGTTACAGAGAATGTGGCCCACACCAAATCCAACTACACACTACCTAGATCTGTGGACAGACTACCACTGCTAATTGTATTGTTATCATAGGCAAGGGGGCTCGAGTAATGTTGCAGATCCCAACGATTTGGCGGCGACAGAAGCTATGAATTTGAGGTGGAGCAGAATCAGCAAAATTCTTGAGAATGCTGGATCCGGCTTGCCACTGTGCCCAGGGCACCGACTATAGGAGGGGGTACTCCTGTTGATCTTTGATCAACTGAACTTCCTCACCTTGTGTACCCGTCAGTAGGGCTGGATCTTGCTCCTCCGGTAACTGCAGGAGAGGTCCAAGTGTTGAAGATCTTGAATGTCTTGGCGAGACGCAGGGATGTGGGTAACAGCGCGGAAAGTCTTCGCTCTGCTGCCAGGTAAGTTGATCCGGAGTCCACGTGAGTAGTCGAACGTGAATCACCGGTGGCGGATCTTGGATCTGGTCGTGTAGGTTGCTTTGGTGTGCTGGTTTGGGTTGATCTTGCGATCCCTTTGAGTTGCTTGCAGTCTCCTATGACTGGGTCTTGGGGGAAGTTGAGAGATCGATGGATCGCACGGCCAAGCACTAAATGCCGTGGATCCGGAGCTTGCACGTATAGAATAAGTATTAGGTAGTTGGATCTGGCCAATATACTATCCAGTTGTCCGATCTACGCTAAATACAATATTCCTAATACGAGATCACCTTGTATAATCGATATATGTCTTGATCCGAGGTGTCCGTAATACACTAAGTGTGAATCAAATAAATAAACCAGCCACTTGTGCCCAATGATGCAAATTCGATTCTCTGTTATTCCTATATTCGATTCTCTGTTATTCCTAAACCTTTGATCCTGGTTTGTCCTATCCTCTACTACTTGGATCCATGTACCTTCCTTTCCAGCAGCCGCTTATCTTCAGATTTTGATGTTCAATGCCGATTACATACCTTGATTTCTTGATCCAAATTGATATCGAGTAATCATGTCTGGATCAGGTATAATCGTACCTCAATCAGATGCCTATAATTAGGTCCACCCAGATTGATCCAATTGTCCCGAATCAGCTTGATCTGAGTCCACCACACCTTCTCAGATCTGGATCCACGGTAAATATCGTAGATCCGGGGAAACATTCCACTTGATCCGGTCATTTTCTTCCTTAATTTTACGGAATTCACTTCACCTCAATCGCCTCCTGTCTGTAGTTGTTGCTGCCCAATCAGGATCACAACAGACACGTTTCTTATTTTCCGCCTCTCACATACTTCATCAATGCCCAACGCCGGCCAAGCTCCGAGCCCTTGCGGTCCCTCCAGCGACGGATCACCTGGATCCGCCTTCGATCGTCATACCACGCTTTGGGGAGCTGCACCGATATGCTACACGCCTCATCGGTGAGCTCACGGACGCGTTGGCTATCCAGACTCTTCCCCGAGGCTCCGATCCACCGTCAGTCGAGCACAAGGATCGACTCGATGATCTCCGCGATTACATCCATGAGCAGGGTCGGGTCGTATCCTTCATGCAACAGTCGATCATTCACCTCCGTGCCGAACGTGATGAGCTGCAAGCCGCGATGGAGTCGCGCAATCCTCCTCCTGATGAACAACAGTCTTTTTCGGCGGATATGCATTCTCTCGAAGATGAAGTCGTCGGGTCGGAGTCTCAGATCACACGACTACTGCAGGAAAGAGAGCATGCCGGCGACGAGATCCTAGATCTCCAGGAGCAGCGCGACACCGCAGATCGAGCCCGTGATCTGGCTACAGCTCAACTCCAAGTGACCGAAGCGGTGCTGCGATATACCTGCTCAGCACTTGATCACACGGAGTCGGAGCTGATGTTCGTCAAGCGGGTCGCGGTGGTGATCTCGCCAGACCCACCGGCCTCAGATCTTCAAGATCAGATGGATCGCTTGTCCACTGAGCGGAATGATCTATGCAACCGGTTCCTTCAGGTTCCTCAAGGGCGGGATCTTCTGAATGGTCAAGGCCAAACCTGAGATCGGGAAGCCGACGAGCTCCGCGCTCAACTTGGAAAACGGGCCGAGGAGGTGGATCAAGAGAAGGCGCCCTATGAACTACTCCGCAAGAACATTGTTGGGGCTGTCAAACGCCAGAAAGAGTATCGCGATGAGAGCCGACATGCCACACATCTTGAATCAGCCCTAACTGTGTTGCTTTGCTAACACCCTACTTTCCCTTCAGAACATGATATTACTGTTCCCGGACCGCATACGTAGACGCGGAGCGCACTATCACGAAAAGCAAGGCATAGATTCGGTCACTGACTCCCTGTCTGGATGCCATAATTCGAGAGCGCACGAAGCTGCGGCGTGAGCTGTGTGGAGCCCTGGAAATGCTGTCAACAGTTGCAGTGGAGATGGGGACAAGTCCTCCGGCCACCAAATTGTGTCTTGATACAGACTCAGATTGAGATCAACCTGACGCCTCCTCTGACGACCCAGCGAGGTCAGATCCTGAGAAGTTGGATCAGGAAGAGTTGGGTCGAGAGCAATTAGATCAAGAGAAATTGGATCCCTCGTCAAATGACCGAGATCCAGACTTCACTCCTCCGCCCATTGGATCCGACTAGTCGTCTTCCGATAATCAGCGTCAAGATCTCCCGCCGGGAAAGCGGTCTCGCGGTGCCTCCCCTTCTCAGGACACGGATCGCCTCTCGAAACACAAGGCCCCGATCACTGAAAACCACAAGAGGGACTTGGACCAGAGTGAAGATCCGGATGACTTCGACATGGGTGGTGGTTCCGATGTCGGTGATGTCGGAAGAGCAGAAATATCCTGCAGTCCGTTGGTCTCGCGCACGACGCTGTAAGAATTAAGGTTTCCATCACTATCAAAATAGGAGATGAGATTGTGTAACCCAGGGCCAGCAATGAGGAAAAATAGATCACTTCTCTTTCTTCCACCTCGCAGCAACACTCTCCATCTCCACCATTCGATAGGTTATGAGCCCAAACGATGTTGAAACCCACCAAGCGCAACTGCCAAACGCCATCCAAACCGACGACGGAGCTAGTAGCTCTGGCGCGAGCAATGACATGGCACGTGTTCTGGAAAGGATGCTGGAGTTGAAAGGTGAAGTAGGGGCTTGCCTGGATAGGCGTGAGACTCGCCGAGACGAGGAAGAAAGGATGTCGACGCGTTCCGCCAGCAGCAGTGCGTTCCGGGCTTATGCTGAGGCTTGTGCTGTAATCGGTCGACGTTTAACGATCACCTCGCTCGAGGAATTGGGTGCACTGGCTGCTCCGAGACCCGGCTTGGTCGAAGACAACGTGAGCTGCCTCAGGATTGGCGCGGGCTCGGCGACCTTCCAGCCCGACAGCTAAATGAGCACGATCGATCTCGGAACAATGGGGAGAGCATCGTTGCGAGCCAGCTCACGCCCAAGTGCAACCACGGGCTCTCTCTATTTGAGAACTCTAAGTAATGATTGAGTCTTTCAACGGAGAAGAAGTTTACTTTGGTCTAGTAGCAGGGGTTTGCTCTTGGGGGAGACGTTTCCTACGCCAGCTGTTGATGTCTGAGCAGATGACGGGTGTTGTGTGGCCCGAACAAGTCAAGTTGGACTTGTCTGGTCGGCACTTAACTGGGCGTGCATCCAAGTACTTGAATCGGCATGTGGACAGTTGGTTTGTACAAAATCCGACTCTGTGGTACGCGCTGGATAGGTTGAACGACGCTTTCTCAGCTTCGATATCGAAGTTACAAGCGTTGGCATTGTTCACCAAGCGAAAGGATCCGAATCGGACATGGAAGGAGCACTTGCTATACCTGGAAGCTGTTGGAAAAGCGGTTGACGGCGCAGATGAACTCGTGATTGAAAGCGTTGTGCAGTACGCGAGTCCTGAGCTTCGCTCGGTTCGGATGGGGAAGTATGCTCCCCAGAGACCGGACACGCGGAGGAATTGGTACACTTTGCCCAACGTGTTGATCAGCTGGAGGCGAGAAACCTGCCGAAGACCAAGGTTGCGGCTCTCAAACCAATGCCGAAGAAGGCGCATGCGTGTTGGAAGTGTGGTAGTACGGAGCACATAAAGCGTGACTGTGATCAGGCTGTTAACGGCTCAGTTCCTCTGGCGATTAATTCTCGCCCTTCACCATGTTCATCGCCATCGGTGCGGATCCTCAATAGTGGTTCCAGTTGACATCTTGTTCAATCGCCAGATCAACTTTTCAATGCGACGGAATGCGAAAGAGATTGCCTGCTTCCCAATCAGCAAGTACTACGTATTTTGACTGAAGGGGTCGACAAGCATTCGAGTTCGTGCAGGTGGTGACATTCACGATATTGTGCTGAGCGAGGCGTACTACTGCCGTGGAACGAGATTTCGTACGGTAAACTAGAGAAAAAGGGTTACGAGTTGCGCAGCTATCACGGACGTCGATCGATCATACACAGTTCGGATGATTTTAGGCTGTTTGATGTTCACCGAAATGATTCAGACGTTCTTGTCGTGCACGTCGAAGGAACCGAAGAGAGCCATGGAGCTGAAGAGCTGGTCATGGCTGCTTTAGCGGTATCAACAGCTTCGCCTCCTCTGGACGCACACCACGGATCGTTGCACCATTTTCATGAGCGACTGGGCCATTTGGCGTATGACACGATTGAGTACGTTGCGAAGGTTCCAAGCAGTGAAATCCTTGCTGACCAATCACGAACGACCAGTGTGTGTGACTTGCGCGCAAGGGAAACAGACGCGCAACAAGCAGTTTCAACACGACTCAGGCGAAAATGCTCCAATCGACCGAATTGGCGGCGTTATCTGCAGTGACATTAAAGGACCTATCACACCTCGCGATCGCCGTGGCAACCGGTACATGATCAACTTCATTGATCATAAAAGCAACTATTGTCGTGGGTTTCTCGCTCGGACGAAGGATCAGGCCATAAAGAACTTCTAGGAATTCATTGTATACTTTGAAAAGCGCTTTAACTGCAAGATTCACTGCGTCCGCACCGATTGCGGTGGAGAGTCCCGAGCCGTCGACATGCTGTGTAAAGCGAATGAAATCCGTCGACAAGTAAGCGAGGCAGACAACCAGGCCTCAAATGGCAAGTCCGAGTGTATGCATCAAACCATCATGAATATGGTAAGGTCCATGCTTTTTCGATCTGACTTGCCCACGAGCTTCTGGGGAGATGACGCAGAATATGCCACTTATGTGCTGAATCGCAGTCCAACCCGTTCGAATCCAAGACGAGCTTCACCCACTTCATTCAGACAATTTTCACAAGATCTCGCCCCGCTCTACAGCTATAACCCTGGCTCGTAGGCTAGGTTTTGACTGAAAGCGTAAGTAATATACAAAGTCACGCTGCGCACGAAGATGCACTGAAATTTAGAACGTGTCATAAATATTTTTCACAGAAGCGTAAAACGTCTGATGTTCATGAGCGCCTATCACAGACCTTTCTGATTGTATTTTTGGGGCTACGCCTGCTGCGCAGCCGCAGCATCTGCTCTTGTTGTTGTTGTTGAAAATTGATCGTAGCATTAGGGCTACAACCGCGCAACATTCATCTCTTCTAATTTACAGATATATTTCGCACTTACCCTTTCAATTGGCTAGTAGATTTCGGACTTAGCTGAGGTGGACGACACAGGCAACATCGCGGTAATCTATTAAGATAGACGAGAATTATATTTCAGAAATAATTTTGGAATAAAACGATAATCCCTCTCATTTACGATCGCAAACTACTTTTAACAGGGAAATTGTATTTTTCAAAATCGTACCACCCCTAAGCTCTGAAGTAAATGTCAGAGAATTAAAATATATTACTTACGAAAATTGGAGAATGAGCCAACCCAATTCGCTAAAATTAAAAAGTATTTCCTCAAATCATATGCGTCGTGTCTCCGCCGCTCATTTACAGGGGGACAGACCAGCGGAACGCCAAGTGACCTCGTCGACATGCGCGCTGCCAGTTTCCTTGCTCGCCGCTTTGCCGCTGCCTCTGGGCGCCGTGCCATGTCTTCATCACACAGCCACGGCCACAACTATCCGCACGGGATGCACTTCCACGTGAGTCCCGTGCATAAGAACCTGGCATTGGCGTACGGTACGATGCTGTGGCTGTGGGTCTTCTGGCGGGCGAAACAGGACGGTCTGGCGGTGCTGGTACGCAGTATTTGCCGACAATAGTTCCTCTATTGGTGCTAATGTTACTGTAACGGACTGCAGGGCTTCGAGCACCCGTGGGATCACGGACACGGCCACCATGAGGCGCACGCGGAGGCGTCGCCCAGCGCCAGCTACAAGCTGGTGGACGGCAAGATTAAATACGAGCGCTCGGAGATCGGCGCTCTGCCGATGCCTGTGGAGGACGACGGAGAAGAGGAGGAGGAGACTGGCGACGTCCTGGACGACCTGCACGACGAGGACGAGGAGTAAAGCAGATTCAGGTTTCTTGACGGCGAGATGCAGCTCTATGGACAGCTAGAAGCGACGGGAGATTGCGTTTTGCTGAACAATAAACCCGGCAAATGAACAGGGATTGATGAATGTACCTGACTGTACAACGGAAGCAGACGAAGATTCAGTTAAAACATTTCTTTGTGTATCCATCCAGCCAAGGAGCCTTTCGTTACATGGTCAGCAATTTGGAGTGGAGCTCTTCCAGATCTTCAGTCGTTCTGTACGTCATCTCAGCTGTTCGTGCTGTAAACCGCTTGTGTAGATTCCGGAAGCTGCCGCGCGTAGCTATTTTAGATCGCTTGAACTGACGCGAATCGTCTTCTAGTGCTACTTGAAGGTTGTCCATCTGCATAAACGCCTCGTGAAGAGTCGAAATGTGTTCCGCTGTACGTTTTAACGGCGAAATCGTCCGCTCCGGTATGTCATCCAGAAATGCCACCTGTGTTACGAGAGCCTGGAAATGCTGTGTACGTTCATCCAGCGCCTTCTTCTCCAACTCTAAACGTTGATTTGACGCTGTCAACTCCCGTAATTTCAAACGGAGCACCTCCAGTTGCGCATCCACTCTACTCTCCTCCCTCTCCTCCTTCGTAAGCAATGCCGTATCCTCTTCGGTCTGCTGTGCAATACGCTCTCCTTCTCCACTCTTATTCTGTGTTTCAGCTCGAACCTGAGCCACCTCGTCCGCCAGGGCGTCAGGCACCGACACGATATTCCGCCGAACGTAGAGCTCAAACTTGTCAAAATTCTTCTCGAACGCGCGATGTACCTTGGACATGTATTTGCCCGATCCCTGCAACAATAAAGTAGTATAAATGAGTGAGAACAACCGTGATATTCCCATCCGTCGTGCAATTGGCTTCACCTTTGCAACGGCATTCAGCTGCCTTGCCTGCTTCTTCTTGCTGCCTGTCGATTCAAATCGCTGAGTTTCATTATTTACACGTTGTTAGTGTAAACGGTAGTGTAAAAGACGGCATTATGGCCGTATTTCCCACCTGATGCAGCGCATTTTCCACTTCGCCTGTGACTTCTACAACGCTTTCGGAGATCTGTTCAGTCACTGCATCGACATAATACGAGCGAACAAGACACCTTTAACGTCAGGAAAGAAACGAGACTTTGGTCACTAGAACTGCAATGACTGAAGCGCCCAGAAAGCGACTTACACGCTGGCAAGAAGCCCGCCAAGATGCCATTCTCGGCCATGGCGTCGTGAATTTGAAATAATTGATGTGCAGAACATGAAAAATATTTTCAACCAATGCCAATGCGCCGTTTTCAACCAATCACATCATTGACCGTTTCTGCTTGGAGCCAATAGACCATTGGTCTGTCTATTGTTCGATTCAGTTTTCGTCCTCCAACACGGGTAGTCTTAGCTACGTCATGCTATTATCTGTGATGCTCCAGCGAGTGGCACCTCGCACTGCTCGTCGTGGCTTCTCCTCGCACACGAAGCCTTGGGATCTCTTCCCTACAAGTACGTTTCATATGGTGCAACGTATCACTCTATTCTGACTTGTTGTCATTGATGGCATGATGTAGCAGAAGTACCCGCGGTGAAACAGGAAGCTCCGCAGTACATGATGAATATGAGGGATAACCTCGAGTTCGCTCTCGAACGCATGCGTCTTGTGGAAGGAACTGTAGCGTTGCAGCTGCTCAACCGCAACTCTCGTCGACCCAGGAAGGTGCGTTCCGGTGTTGGATGATACGCTAGACAAGTCGTTGACGATCTGTGGTAACCAGGCGAATCAGGGTAAGCGACCGTGCTCACACCACCGCAGACGGTTAAAACGTCTAGGTCGCAAGTAAGTTTTTGGCTGTCGCACAGATTTATTGCGAGATTACATGATAGGATGCATAATAGACTGGACTGGAAAATGATCGGTGGATGCAGTGAGTAGACACAATACCGAGGTTTATATTAGGACGGGATAGCTGTCTTGACGACGCTGTCTCCAGTGAGCTCGTACATGTGATCGATCTCACTCTTGAAGCGTTTTTGAGCGTCAGCGCGACGCAGCTTAAAAGTAGGTGTCAACAACTCGTTGTCAACTGTGAAAAGATCGTGATGCAAGTAGATTTCTCTTACACGCTCAAAACCTGCGAGTTTGGCGCGTTTCGAAGTTTCTTCAATCTCCTTTTTAATGCTGGTCCTGATCACATCGTGATCGCAGAGCTCGCGGAAAGTTGCGTTCAAAAGTCCATTTATTTTCGCCACTAAGCGGATCGCGGGTTCATCCGGCACTATAATGCCTACAACGTGGGAGTGGAGGCTGTCACCTGCCACGAAGACTTGTGCGATGCTTGGGCACGTAATGAGAACATTTTCAATCTTCTCCGGTGCCACGTACTCACCCTGGGATAACTTGAAAATGTTCTTCTTCCGATCAATAATGCGCAGTTGACCCAGTGGAGACCATAACCCGATGTCACCTGTGTGCAACCAACCGTTAGCGTCCATCGCTTCGGCCGTCTTGTCCGGTTGCTTATAGTAGCCCTTGAACACAAGTGGCCCCCGTACACAAATTTCACCCCTGCCCAAGCAAGGAACAGCTGCAGACCCTTCTCCGTGCGTTCGATCCGTGACAAAATAACCCATATCCGGCACAGTCTCTAAGCGAATCTCAATGCCAGTGTTTGGGGTGCCAACAAAACCTGCGGATAAGTCTTCGAACGGTGTTGCAGTAACACCACCACAAGTTTCAGTCTGGCCATAGCCTTCTACAATTGTCGACAAGAGAGCAATTCGGCAGAAGTCAAGCACTTCAGAAGACAGCGGTGCTGATCCAGAAATGATAAACTCACATCGGTCAAGTCCAAGTCCAGCTCTGATCTTACGAAAGATCAAACGATCCCAAAACGCGTGATGTGTGATCCCATATCGTCTCAACCGGCGTAATTTCGTACGAACTCCCATAGTGAACAAGTAGGCGGCCGACTTTTTTCCGTTGAGCATTTTGGCAGTGATCAAGTCGTAAATTCGATTGAGTAGCCGAGGAACAGTGATGAAAACTGTCGGACGTAGAGCTTTCATATCATCGATCAACTTCAGTGGGTTGTTCTGCGAAAAGCCCACTCGACTCCCAACGCTGAATGAATGTACTAGCGCCGTACGCTCGAGAATATGTGCCAAAGGAAGATACGACAAGTACACACTTTGTGACGTGAACCCATGTCCACCAGCGCTGCAAAAATCTTTTACAGCTGAGCATCCGCAGAGGATTCCAGCGTGTGTGAGCATCGCACCTTTGGGGTCTCCTGTAGTGCCACTCGTGTACATGATCGTGGCCACATCCTCTCCTGTCGGTGGTTCCGGAGCGTTGGGGTGTTTGCGGCCTTCAGTCTCCACCAATTCCAAATGTAGCACGTTTAGTCCAGCTGCACGAGCGTCGCACTCGGCTTCAAATTGTACGTCTCCATTGCACCCGCCCGAAATTACAACGTTTTTCAGGTTTGGACACTTGGAGCAAATTTGTGTAAGCTTGGGCAACTCGGCAGCTGTGCAGACGATTGTGGTTATCTCCGTCTGATTGAGGATGAACTGGGTCGAATCAGGTCCAAGAGTATCGTAGACTGCTATGACAACCGCGCTAAATGAATATGCAGCGTGCTCCACCACGACCCAGTCGATAGAATTTTTCATGTAGATCGCGATCATTCGGTCTCCGTTGCCCCCACCAATTCGTGGTATCAGATCAAGGTGTACCATTCCAGCACTGACATTTGAAACACGAGCTCCGACTTGTTCATAAGTGATCCACGTATAGGGCTGAGCGACGCCATCTATGATGGGCTGTATTCCGAGACACGGAAGCGAACCATTCGTCTGCACTGTGCGTATGAAGCTGTGGTACAGACTTGGTGCTTCCGGACGGGTAAGACCAACAAACGGGTCGTCTGGATTTGCAGGGTTTTGAAGAGCTGCATCTCGTGGTGGTGCTATTGATCGATAAATGGGCCCCGTTGAAGCCGTTTCCGTCCCCAACAGCACCTTCGAATACCCCAAAGGTGTTGGCATGCTGGACTTGTACTTGTAATGAGCCGATGCACCTAAGCAAAGAAAAGATTCTAAATGAAGTAGCGCACGTGGGGTCTGAATAAATATAGCTAAGGTAGACAGGATGACAAGAGCACAAGAGCTTCTATATGTGCACAGAGAGACATGCCTACCAATCGTGGCCCTCTACATCTTGGCGGGCTTCCTCTCTTTCGAGTTGATCTGCATCGTCACTGGGCCGTCGTTCACCTGTGTTCGTCCAACCACAACGTCAATTCTCAGAAACAACTCCCACTGCATATAACGATGTCAATTGGGTGTCTTACAATGGACACCTCCATGTAGGCGCCAAATTCGCCCTCAGCCACCTTGGTAGCAACGTGCTCGCGACGCACACGCTCACAGAAAGCATCATAGAACTTCTTGGCCGGTACTGGACCCACTACAAGATCAAACGATGCAACCTCAGCAACCACAACCCATCGGGTTATTATTAATGGTTGTCAGCGTACTGGAGAGATGGAAGTCAGGTTTGTTGCCTGCAAATTGGCCGTGCAGAGTGAACTGGCTCACCAGCAGCACTTCGTAGTCATTGCTCTTTAGCGACGTTTTCCACGCCCGTCCAGCCTCGTCAGGCCACAGACGGGCGTTCTGACAACAGCGAAAATGCAAAGCGCTTAGCATGCTACTTGCTCTGGGCAGTTGTGACACATTCCATTACACGTTGAAAGGAATTTCGTACCAGAAGACGGCGACAGCACCACTCTGCATCGTCCTCCGTGTCGTCGTGTCCAATGCCGACAAAGCACAGCAACCCCTTGCCAACTTGGCCCACAATCTTGTCCTCCACACGCACCGAGGCGCTGGTCACGCGTTGCATCACCACCTTCATAGTCACAACTAGAGCAGTTTACGTCCAATCACTAGTCGTTCGGACGTATTTCATCCAATAGCGCTCTGCCTCCAGAATGCGTCGCGCATTGGGCATGCCACGCGAGGTGCTGCTGTTCGGGCTGTCGGGCAACCCGCCGACGGGGTCTACAGGCCACATGGGCGTCGTGCAGCATTGCCGAGCACTGTACGACGAGATCTGGTTGCTGCCTGTGTATCAGCACATCTATTCCAGTAAGAGGCTGCTCGCGCCGTTCGAGCATCGCGTGCGCATGTGTCAATTGGCTCTGGACACGCTCGAGTGCGACGGAGACGACGGCGCTGCGCTCAAAGTAGCGGAGGAGGAGCGCGAGATGTTCGAGCACATGGCTGCGCAAAGCGACCGTCCAGACCAACTGCGTCTCGGCAGCATCGACTTGGTGGAATATCTGCTGGGCAAACACAAGGACACGAGCTTCACGATGCTGCTGGGAGGTGACACGTACGCGGATCTGTTGGCTGGCAAGTGGAAGCGAGGAGATGAGCTCATGCAGCTGGTGAGGCTGCTGGTGGTGGATCGCAAAGGGGTTGCGTCGCCCTGGAGAGGGCAGAATCGAGATCGAGTGACGTACGTGAGTGTGCCGACGCTCAGTGACGTGTCGTCCACGAGGGTTCGAAACTGTTCGGATCCTGCCGAACTGGCGAACCACTTGGACCCTGCAGTGTTGGACTATATTGTCCAGCACCAACTCTATGCTTTCGCTACGGAGTAAGTGGAAATATTGATAGAAGCGTTTTGCATTGATGGTTGTGTTCTGGTCCACGGCTGCCCCGAGTGAATCCTCCCGGCAATGCGATCCTCTCTCTTGTCTAACGCCGGCAGAGTCGCTTCCCTATCTGGCAGCGCGTCGTATACAGCATCGGCAGCAGGTCAGGACAGGCCCGTCGACAAATCACAATAGCACAGTCTACCTGGTAGCTGTCCGCGTGAAGCACTGGATCCTGGTGCCTCCTTCGTTCAACGCGCACTCGATGATCTCTCTCTTGAGTCCGCACTTGACACTCTGAACGTCAATCTCCTTCTCTGTCTCGTCGTCGTAACCAAAGCTCGAGCACATTAGAAAGACTCCACCAGGCGAGAGCAACCTGTCAACCGTCCAGAAGAGCAGCGGTACCACTTCCCTTGCGTAGATGACGTCCGACCCTACAATGAGCTCCGTTGCATGGCCCGCTCCAGTCTGCAGTTTCTCCAGCGCTTCGATCTCCTTGGCGCCATCTGGACCCCACCGCAGACTTTGCGTGAGGCATGTAGCCATCACACGCTCCTGCTGTCCTGCGTTGTGCTCAATGACTTTGAGCACACCTGGGTCGTGGTCCGTGAAGATCACAGAAGCGTCCGGTCGCAGCTGCGCCACCACGAGGCCTGTGAGACCGCAGCCAGCGCCCAACTCCACCACGTTGCTACTGGGGATGGCGTCGCGGTGCTGGGTCAAGTACTCGCAGAGCGCAGGGGCTGCTGGCCACACGTAATGGCCACTCTGGAGCGCCCCAGGCTCCTCCTTGGCGTACGTGAGCAGTACCGACACGTCGGCGTGAGCTCCGTACTCGTAGCGACACGTGACCTTCTCCAGACACGCGTCGAACATGAAGCCCACGTCCGTCAGCATCGTCTCCGTGCCGTCCTCCATCTCCATCGTCTCCATCCTGACGAGCTTTTTCGATTGTTCAGGTGATTGGCACGCCTTAGCAGCGCTGATTACGTAGAAACAAACACATCAAACCTATCAATCCGCATACGGTATTAGTAGGCTCCGGTATGAAGGTCCATAGGTTTTACTTGGCGGGAATTGCAAATTCCAAATTCAGAAAGTGCGTCAGTGCAATTGCAGCCATGAGCTTCCCATTGCTCCGGCGGCTACCACTGGGGCCTCTGGATCGGCAAGTGGCGCGTGCGAGTATGCAAATATGCCACAAGATCGTCATGCAGCAGCTGTTCATCTCCCGTGCAGATGCCAAGAAGCAGTGGGTCGTGGTGTCCAATGCGTCGGACGAGTGCGTGGACCTGACAGGTTTCAGCTTGAGCTGTTCGGGATGTAGCGACGTCTTCCTCTTCCCGCCCAAGTACGCACTCTTGCCAGGCGACGAAGTCACCGTGTGGCTCGCTCCTGGAGGTCTCAAGCTCGACGAGGACAATCTACTGCAGCCGTTTCTCTTCTGGACTCGAGCTGACGGTGCGTTGAAGCACGAATCCTCCTTCACACATGTTCAGGCCAATGAGGTGTTGCTGCTAGATCCGCTGCTGGTGGAAGTGGCGTCCATTAGAATGTCGGCAGATGGAAGGAAGGAGTTTCGCGTGTTGCACTGCAAGTCGGCGCACTCCAAGACGCTGCGCAATGAGATCGACACGAGGTTTTGCGTCGGGTGTCTGTCACCTCCGGAGTTTGAGAAACGGACCACAAGACCGACTCCCCAGAGTGGGAAAATTACATCACCACCACCGCATCAACGGGAGATTTACGTGTTTTCGAGATATTGGGGCGTGGCGTCGGACAAGTCGTTGTTTGCACACTTGCTGGCGGTGCTTACGGTCCCGTTGGTGGAATCATTTCGTGCCGTGTTGGTCTACATCATGATGCGCATGCTTCAGTCAGCGACAAACCGTGGATTGGGACTGCAGATGCAGTCGAATGTGGCTACATTACTGCTCTTGATGGTGGCATGCGACGTCATCGCGCGTAGACTCATGCTGTACATAAAGAGCGGACTGCTGGTCACCGTTGCGAGCTTCACGTCGGTTGTGCTGGATCAAATTGCAATTTTGGTGTTGTACTTGTCCCTGCAAAAGCTGTATCCGGCATTGAGCACCTCTTTCCAGTACTTACTCACGCTTGATCTTGGCGTTAGTTGCGTGAACGCTGCTGCGGTGCACGTTCGCCTCCTCGAGGCGCGATGCGACTGGCATCCGCTGTTGAAGCAATTTGCGCGATGGGACCACCAGTCCCGAGATATTATCTGTGTGTGCGGTATTGGGCGTGAAGTATTGCTCCACCTGCTGCTTCTGCTGCCGTTCAGCACCCACCCGTCACCAGTGTGGAAAGCTGTAGGATATCTGCTCGTGCCGCTCTTCACGGTGGCCTCGGGGGTCGACTTGCTACGTGCTGTGATCACCTTTTTACACATGCTCCGATACGCAATTGTACAATTGCAAAAGCAATGGCAACGCCTTCAGCCGCAGAAATACCATGAAGATTGCGAGTTCGAAGAATTTGAAGATGAAGACGATTTCTCCGAAGAGGAGCCACAGAAGGAAGACCCGCCTATGGCATTCACGACGCCCAAGACACTCCGCCTCCGATCTCTCCGTCCGTACAGTTAGACGACCTATTTATTACTAGTAGTAATAGCAAAGATTTACAGCAGTAACCTCGAAAAGCTGCCGTGTAGACGAATATCCCACTTACTACATGTACTAGTAGTAGTATGCAGTACTATCAATGCATTAGGTATTAGAAGTAAAAGGAGAGACTGCCTTCCCAACCTTCTGGAGCGCACCGCACTCTCTACTTTCTGCTCTCTCCTGATTTTCTCCACTCCATCTCCTCTCGGCTGTCAGGTCAAAGGAGTCTCGCCTCTCGACCAGCGCACGCTTCTAAAAGTTGGTGCCCTCAGGCGGCTGCGGCAGACGTCGGTTGGTTGGCGATGCCATCTCGGCACGGATAGCCACGAGCACGTTCTCAATGCCATTGTTGCGGTGCCAATTTCCCAGGGCTGACAGTCGTCGCGGATCCACGCGGCCCGACTGGGGGTCCACGCAGCTCATGTTGATGCGGCTCGTGAAGTGCACCTCCGGCGGCACATGGGGGTACTGGTCACTGCAGTGGATCCGCAGGCTGTAGATGCGTCCGTCATGGCACGTCTACATTGCGACAGCAGCAAAAAACTATTAATCAAGCGCTTCAACCACTACAACCGCTGGAACAGCTGCAAACACGTGAAAACTCACGCCAGCAGGGCCGAGGATGGTGCCGATCCAGTTTGTGAGGAAAATGTCGTCTGCCTGCTCTAATCCGTACGAGATGCTCATGTCTCCATGGCCCTTTTCGCTGTTCTCCAGCTCCTCGAGCAGCTTAAAGTTGCGCGGCACTAGAAATCAACCAACAGAGCGTCAATTTCTCCGCGTTACTGCGAATTTCAGCATCGCGGAGTTCTTCCATATCAGTAGGCGACGTACCGATCACCACCTCTGCGCCATGCTTCGCCATGGCTCCAAACGCTGCAGCATTTCCACATACAGTGACGCAACCGAAAAGCGTCAGTTTTGAAGTTTGCAGTGGTCGCTTTGAGGCGTACAGACGCTCAAAAGAGAGCTCAGAAGATGCTGTACACGATGGTGGTATGTATGGGGGTACAGCGCTGCCGTAAACCCCGGTATCACCTGCACCAAGTCAACGTGATCTTACCTGGTCGCTTGCGGTGCTTCGCTGAGTTCTCGCTGGAAAGTGGCTCTCGCCCCCCTTCGAGCGTGTTAGGGAGGTGTGATTGGATG
The DNA here is from genome assembly GCA_002215365.1 of Phytophthora megakarya. Classification (NCBI taxonomy): domain Eukaryota; phylum Oomycota; class Peronosporomycetes; order Peronosporales; family Peronosporaceae; genus Phytophthora; species Phytophthora megakarya. Next base: position 23,915 of record NBNE01000043.1, read on the forward strand.
AATTTAGCTGTATTTTTGACGAATCAATAAGTGCATACTGAGATGGACAATAAGTGTCCACCGTTGTCTACATGGTCTCTATATTCTATCGTCTAGCATTAGTACGTCTTTTCTATTGCTGGAACTCCTTGTCGTGTACCAGAACTGCACGTAGTTGCTCCAATTCACTGCGCCAGAGTTGAGTTGGGGTCGTGGCCTGCAACTGCTGCAACTTGTCCTGCTTGCTGTTGTGCTCTTTCTGTAGACGATCAGCGAATTCCTTCGTGAAGCTCATGAGCGACGTATTCAGGAGGTAGTCGTAGTCTTCGTTTCCATCAACGTTGGTAGTTGCATCGTTCTGCTCGCGACCAGCTGCAGCTAACCCAAGGTCTCCGATGTGGTCAATCGCTTCCTCCTTGAAAACTGATGCCGGAGAGAACTCGTGCTCCTTCAGCAGCTGAATCAGCTCGGCCTTCGGAATCCGCTCCCTGAGGATCTTCTGCAGACTTCCTGAGGACACCTCCTGGATGAAGCGGATGCGGTTGCTCAATCGCAACACTTCCTTCGTTTGGTGCTGCTCAAGATGTTGTTTTCGCTTCGAATACAGGTCCCGACGAACGCAGTAAAAGTCCCGTAAAATGCCCTCGCTCGTATCGTACTTGACTAGCTGGCCACTGGCATTAAAAGCGTGCATGTTGCTGGTACTCAAAGGTGCTTCAAGCCGCAATAACTTGACCAGTGCTTTACTGTCGCCGGCATCGTCGCTACCGTCCTCTTTGGCTGCGTCCTCGGTGTACTTGGCAAGGTCGGAGCGTGTCATCGAGATGTCGAAGCGCACGTCGCGCTCTGAATGGTGTTCCGAAAACGAGCGGATGGCCTTCTTGCCGACGAGATCCCACAAAAACTTCTTGTAGTCTTCGACCCATTTGCTAACAGGCAACTCCGTAACTCGTAGTGTTGATGTGTTCACCTGCTGGACGTTACCGCGTGATACAAAGGAGTGCTGGCCAGTCTGACGAATGTCACCATTAAAGCCCTTGGCCCATGGTGTCATCATCTCAAGCTCCACCTTCGACAGATCATCTCCTGCTTCTTCTGCGTCCAGGAGCTTCAGAATGTTATCGATCACCAGTACTGGATGGTGACAAGGGATCGATGAAGACCAACCAGTACCAATTCCCTCCGCGCCATTTACGAGCAACATTGGGATGATAGGAACGTAATATACGGGTTCAACTGGGAAGCCATCATCATCGGCGTAACGCAAAAGTGCATCATCTTCTTCAGGAAATACCAAACGAGTGTGCTTTTGCAGTAGCGTGAAGATATAACGCGGGCTAGCAGCATCCTTTCCGCCTTGCAACCGTGTTCCAAACTGACCTGATGGGTACAGTAGCGGGAGGTTATTGGAACCAACAAAGTCCTGTGCCATATTGACAATGGTCGAGTGTAACGAAGCTTCACCGTGGTGGTAAGCCGTGTGCTCACTGCAATAGCCTGCCAGCTGCGCCACCTTCACCTCGCTCGTAAGTTTGCGCTTCAAACACGCGAACAGTACTTTACGCTGTGAGATTTTCAGACCATCAACAACCGACGGTAGCGATCGCTGGTTATCTGCATGAGAAAACTGGATGAGTTCACGGTTCACGAAGTCTTGGTACGTGACATCGCCCGAGCTTGTATCGAGGAAAGTGTTGGGGGAGTACTCGTTCAATAGCCAGGTCTTACGGTCAGCAGCACGCGCTTTACTAAAGACCATATCCAACGCATCACTATCGCTGTCACCGCTCCAATGGAAGTCTACGAGATGGTTGTCAAGGTCGCTAAAGTACTCGCGTCCTTCAGCGCTTGTGCTTGTACCTAGACCTTTGTAGTATTTGATCGTGTAATACTTCAGATCAACCGAATCCACCGCCGCTTTCCATTCGAAATACTCGGGGAGACTGAAGAAGCGGCGCGTCTCTAGTCCACGCTCATTACTTATGCGCTTGGAGGAAGGGGTCACTTTGATGATGGGGGTGATGAATTCACTGATAAAACCACCTTCCTTCAGGAGCTCCGGCCAAAATGTATGAAACAGGTTGAACAGCAGGCCTTTAATGTGTGAGCCGTCATGATCTTGATCCGTCATAACAATCACACGCCCATAGCGTAGCTTCTGACGTGCCTCCTCCGTGCCATAGTGCTGGTCCATGCGAAGACCCAGAATTGTGCACAGGTGAGCAAATTCAGCGTTCTTACCGAGTTGCGCCACTGTTGCATCGCGCACATTGAGAAGTTTACCGCGAAGAGGGAAAACACCGTACTGATCGCGTCCAACAACTGCAAGGCCTGCCACTGCAAGTGCTTTGGCGGAATCGCCTTCCGTCAAAATGAGTGCACACTCATTAGAGCGTGGGCCACCTGCAAGATTAGCATCTTCGAGTTTCGGGACATTTACGGATGTGGTCTTTGCCCGTGTCGATGACACCTTCTTAAGCAGGGCAGCACGCTGTCGTGCGCGGGCACTCAGAACAACGCGCTCCATAATACCAGAGTCGGAAAGCACAATTTTCAAAAACCTCTCGGAGAGTACGCACGTTGAGCCATAGGTAGGCGGTCGCGATGACATGTATTCCTTCATTTGTGAGTCGAACGTTGGGTTCTCAATCTGGCAGTTAATGAAGATCGCCATGTGCGGCTTCACCTGTGCTGTAGTAACAGCGAGTTCCGGATACTTCTTGTTGACATGGTCTGCAACACGGCGGCAAATTTGGTCGCTCACGTAGCCAACATGTGAGCCACCTCGAAGTGTAGACATACCGTTGACAAAACTCACCTGCGTAAAACCCACATCAGAAGGCAGCACGCCAATTTCCCATCGCTTGCTGATGCGCGAGTAAATATAATTTGATCCAGGTGCTTCACCATCGCTATCTTTTACTGTGGGCTTGGTTGCAGAAGCAGCAGTAGTGGAATTGCAAAAAGCCTGAATATAAGACCCAAAACCCGAAATGGGCACCTTCTTGCCATTAAGGGTAACTTCCACGTCCGACAAACAACCAGCAACATCATACACGCGTTTCTTCAGCACACGCACCATACTCGCAGTGAGTTTCTCCATCTCGAACTTTTCCAAATCAGGCGAAAACGATATTTTCGTAAAATCCTTCGCGTCCTTACCAATATACTCCGTGATATCAGGTTCCCCGCGAGTACGCATATTGTTGTGCCAGGCCTGCTTATAACGTAAACGCATCGAAGTATCACCTGTCTCCACCACAAACTCATTACTGAAGATATTCGTCAATTTAGCGCCATATCCGTGCCTCCCACCCGTCAGTCTCGCATTCGTATCGTTAAAATTCGACCCTGTCAGCAAATGGCCCAATACCAACTCCGGTACATAAACCTTCTCAGTCTTGTGAAACTTTACAGGAATTCCTTTTCCATCATTATAGATCGAGATCCAAGATCTGTATCCATTGGTCTTATTACCTGGCTCAATGACCACATCCAAATGCCTCATGCTGGGGTCACGGACCTTGTTGTCCACGGCGTTGACAATAATCTCGTCGAAGATCTTATAGAGGGCAGGGACGTACTCCACAGCCTGTTGCCTCATTCTAAGACCTTCTCCATCCTCCTCGGCAGTACCTTCAGAAGAGACCATCCACATATTGTCCTTCGTCGCCTCGACCGAGCCAATATACATACCAGGACGCAAGAGCACATGCTCCAGCGGCGTCTTCCTCTGGTAGATGCTCTCTACACTGCTGAAAGCACGTCGGTCGCGTGCGGAAAGTCGCCAGTCTGCAAAAGAACCATTCTGACGCTGTAATAGAGACTTTTTCATCTTCTGGCTACTGAAACCTCTTGTAGCACCTCTAGAAGCTGTAGACAGCAACGACACTGCTCCATGCGACGAACATTTCGCTATTGAGGATGCCCCACGCTTGCACGAAACCGCAGCATGAAGACTAGCAATCGACAGGTCGGTCGTACATCCTGTCATAGACGACCGTGTAGCACTTGCAACGCCATTATAGGCGCGTCTCCGACCGCACCGCCACATGAGTACAGTACAGTACGTGTGGAGCAGATGCAAGAATCTTTTAAACCAATCAGGTCTCTCGTCCTTATACAGAGATCACATCCTTATGCTCCAATAGAGGGATGTCACTGTTCTCGCTCCCTCGTCCAATCACTCCGAATTTCACAATGGAGAGCTCTAAGAGGATGCGGGATGGGTCCGACACGGACAGTGAGCACTGCGACGAGCAAACAGCAGCATCAAGTAGTTCTCTAGGTAAACGTCCATCAGATGACGCGCTGTCGTTGGAGTCCAAGAAGCAGCGGAAGAACAAGGACAGATCAAGTCCGAAAACCAAGATGGAATCAGACATTTCTGAGTCGAAAGAGCCGGAATCAGATCCTACCGCTGGACTCAGTGTAGCAACTCAACCCGTGGAGATGGTGATCACGTCGGAGGAAGCAGTAGGACTCAACGCGGCAGTGGCAGCGGAACAGATGCACCTCCTGCCCAAGCCCAGAAAAGGACGTCGCGTCCGCAAAACCAACTTGGAGAAGATGGAGATTCTGGCCTTTGTGGACCAAGGGGGCTCCCAAGGAGCAGCAGCCGAGAAGTTTGGCGTCTCCCGCACTGCAGTGACCAAAATGGTGAAGGAACGCGCTGCCATTTCCGCCCAAGCCTTGGTGGAAAGTGCCACGAGCAGCCGAAAAGTGCTGCAATACCAACATAAACTCCGTATCATTGAAGATATGCTTTACAAGTGGCAGATGCAGGTGGAGTTGGATGCCCCAGCACTGAAAGTGACGGGGGAGTTGCTGCAGTCAAAAGCCATGGAGTTCCGCAACAAAATTCTGGCAGATTACAGTAGCGAGCTCTCAGACGAAGTGGTGATGTCACTGACGGACTTTAAGGCGTCCAATGGATGGCTACACAGGTACATGCAACGACGGACTATGCGCTCATTACCAAAGCATCATACTCAAGCTGGAGTGGCTGTTATGCCGGACAGAATGACCAACGACCAACGAATCCAGAAGATACGTGACATGCTGATGACTGTGGCACCGCCTTGTATTTGGAGCTTGGATGAGCTAACACTACGCCACCGCACAGCGTCGGCAAGGTTGGACTCCGTGGTTAACATGGATGTACGCAGTCTTGAGAGGATATCAGTTGCAATGGCAGTGAGTGCGTCAGGGGAGAAGTTGCATTTGCAAGTCGTTGGGAAGGACCCAAACCCGGATTCCATCAAAGATGTGGACACTTTGACGACTTACGGAGTTCAGTACCATGATCACATTCGCGCCGCGCATGATGCGCCTATAATTGCAGATTTTATTCAGGCTATGAATCACGAAGCAACGGCAAGGAAACAAGTATGGTACTTGGTTCTGGATAGTTGTACAGCTCATGTTGCTGCGGCCCATTCGCTGAATCCATCCGGCTCGTTCAAAAATGGCTTCACCTTTGATTCGATTGTGCTTCTCTTCTTACCTCCCGGACCTTCAGGCGATGTTCAACCTCTTCAGCAAGGCATCTTCCGATCGTTCAAATTGCGCTTCCGTCATGAGATGTTACAGACACTGCTTAGCGCATATGAACAGTTGGTAACTACGTCAAAGAGCATTGCGCAAAACAATGAAGTAACACCAGAGGAAGGCTCCCCAGTTATGGATGCCTTTGACGTCCATTCTCAGACTCATTTGCGGAACGCGCTGACCTGGTTGCACAAGGCATGGGAATCCGTCCCTTCTTCTTTAATTCGCCACGCTTGGTCTGCGTCTATGTACCCATCTGCACCCGAACCTGGCGACGGTGAATCAATTGTATCGATTATTGGAGAGGATGAAAGTAAAGCATACACGGAACTGTTTTCTCAGCTGACAAAACTACCGGCGCTTCAGAAGACACTTGGGCTTGATCTTACTGACAATCCTGGCCAGTTCATGCTAGAGTTGTTGGATTTCGATAAGTCTGAATCCAATGGAGCGGGTGAGCTAGTGAAAGACAACGAAATCGTCGTCGAAAGTTTAGCGGCGCAGGGTCTTCTCCGTGATACACAAAGGGCATTGGTGCTGGAGAGTATCAAGAGCGAGAGCGATGATCTGCCAGTGCTGACAGCAAGCGAAGCCAACTCGACGGTGTCTCGATTATTACATTTTTTGTCTCTAGAGAATGACAACCTGTTGACTCCAGCGGAACGGCGAACCGGTCGCGCAAATCTATTGATATTGCAGCGTCTGCTGCTTAAGGCTCGTGGGAGAGAACGTGAAAGAGAAAAAGCCACTGACTTTACTGTATAGCGGCAGGAATGGTGTATGCGCGGACGGATTGACTTATGATACTTGAATGCTCAATGTCGATAACATTGGTGATGAATACATGAAGGCAACACAAGGACTAAATTGACATGCTGTCAGTTCTCGGCTGGATCGCCTGCTGCCTGACTGTCATCTTTATTCTTGTTAAGTACAGGTGCTGAGCTAATTCGTGTCACGCTTCTGCCATTGTTGCCGTTTGTATTCAAGTTGTTCGTGTTCGGAATCGGCGGCAACTTCTTACCATGCGACGGACTGGGTTCCATACCACCAGCACGACCATCCCATTCGGCTTCTTTGCGGGCTTGGCGCTTTGCGTCTTCCTGACGCTTTTTGCGTTCCAAGGCAATCCGTTCACGTTGTCGTTTCAAGGCTGCAGCAGACAACGGACGTCGCGAAAACAACCGATTGCTACTATCGCGATCGTTTACGGAGGCCATTGACGACTTCATACCACTAGCGTCTCTGTTGATTCCTGTCAGCTTCAATTTGAGATTGCTACCGGGACCCGATAAAGTTGTTGATGCTTGCGCGGAACCAACAATAACGCGTGAATCGTCCGCGAAATCAATGAAAAGGCTTGTGCTGGCACTGCTGGTTTCTGCTTCAATTTGCTCTCGAACATCCACGACGCAGACTGTCTCGACACCTATAAGTGAGGCTTGTGATGATTCAGAGTTGCCCAACGTTGCAACGCTTGAGATCTGTGCGTTCATAATGGCTGCTTGAGACGCTGAAGATGTAGTACCTAACGCTTCAATCTTGCCACCTGCATGGACGTACACATGCTTGATGCGTTCGTTTCGCTCAAGTGCTTCAGCTAGAACCTTGACGCCATCTTTACCGATGTGGTTGTTTCTAAGATCTACTTGACGTAGTCGACATGTAGAAATACACAGTATTGCTGCAATAGCCCGTGCTCCTTCGCTGGAGATTGAGTTCCCTCGCAGCTGAAGCTCCCGGACGTTCATTGCATTACGAAGGAGTGCTGCAACGGCGTGCACTTCCTCATCGCCCATACCGCTCTCTGGAAGCTTTAGAATACCCGCGGAGGACGAATTACGGCCATCAAATGTGTTATTTGGCGTTACAAGAGCTCGCGACTTCACCTCATGGACATACCGGAGCAGTGTTTTACGTTTGGCGTCTTCCTCAGTCGTGAGCCGTTCTTGCATCCAGCGAGTTTTACGCGCAAGGTGTGCAATTTGATCTTCTTTGGCTATGAGTTGCTCCTTCGTATCGGCTACGACGTCTTCGTTAGCAATGATAGTGGTAAGAAGTGCTGCAATGCTTTCTACGAGTAGCTGCTTGGTGTTTAGATTTTTCTGAGCGCGTTTGAGGATGGTGTTGATTCCCATCCGTTCAAGAAAATCTATGGATTGCTGCTGAGCCTTTGGTGTGAAGTTGGTTCGTTTGGCCTTGATAAGAAGCAAACCACCGTGTGAAGCACGACACTCAACAAAGAATCGCCCAGTTGCTGCTGCAGCTGCATCGTCTGGATGTGTAGCTTCTCGTTGATGTGGCTCCTGTTGGTTGTCTCCATCAGCACCCGTGGTCATAGGTACACCCGATTGCTCCATGGCAAGCGCCATCTCGGCCATTTTCTTTTGTATTGCCTCGGATTTGATCGTTTGCGCGTCCACTTCATCCTGCTTACAACGAAGCGCTTCCGTGACGATACGATTGCTTTCAGCGGTCGCGTGAAGTTTTTGAGCAAGCTCTGCTCCTTTCTCCTGCAGCGTCGTGAGCTGTGCCTGAAGTTTTTTGGTTTCCTCCTTGCTCGCGATTTTAGCCTCTTCGTCGGCTTGCATCTTGTTGAGCAAGAAGGCTACACGTGAACTCATGGTCTTGATTTTCTCTTCGAGCTGTTTGCGTTCATCAGCTTCCTTGAGTTTCGCCTTGACTTCGTCACTGCAGCGTACAGACAATTGCGCATTGTGCTTCTTCAGTGCCTGAAGTTGTTCCAGCAGAACTTTTTTGTCCAGTTCAGACTTGACACGAGCTTTGCCTTCCTGGGTACCTTCCTTCAGCAGTCGGGCGTTCTTTTTTTTGAGACCAAGTAATTCAAGTTCCTTCTGTTTGAGACCGTCAATGGCTTTTGTCTTGCCTAATTCAGCCAGCTTGAGTCGTTCAAGCAATTGGAACACTTTTTCAGCCATTTCTCGCAGCTGATCAGCCGAATCGCGATTTTCAGCTTCCATCCGCGAACGCTCTTGTTCAGCTTTATCGAAACGAGTCTGTAAATCTTGCTTGTCACGTTGGAGGTTCCCATTTTCGATGAAAAAGTTTTTGTTGGCGTCAATTTGTGCACGTTTGGCCTTTGCCTCGAGTTGCACCTGCGTTTCAAGTTCTTGATTACGTGCGTGGAGCTTTCTCACCTTCTCCTCCACAGATGCTAGTTGGTCGTCACCCTGTCGCTTTACTTCTTCAAGTTGTTGAATTTTTTCCAAGAGTTGGTATTGTTTCTCCTTACGTACACGTAGCTGCTCCTGTAAAGCCTCAAGCTCGACTTGTGTCTTCATTTTCAATTCGACAGTACAAGCGCGTAGCTGATCGCTTTCGTTCCGCAGCAAACGCACTTCTTCAGCACGCATTTGACCTTCACGAGTCGCCCGAGTGGCTATCTCTTCGTGAGTTTTTGCTGATGTCAATAGAGAAGCATATCGAGTCTCCATTGTCTCCAGATCCGACTTAAGTGCAGTTGTTCTTGAAGCTAAGGATGAACTTTGAGCTTCCTCGTGTTCTAATAAACGCAGAAGTTCTGTGTTGTGGTCGGTCAACACTCTCACTTGAGTTTCGCGCTCCTCAATACCAGTCTGTGCCGTGAACAATGTCAATATGGTGAATTCTTTACAAAAGTATTGACTGAATCTCACCTGAGCCTTGATGAGCGTAGTTTCGGCTGCACGAGCTTTACTCTGTAGCTCGAAATTTTGGTCCCGAAGACTTCGATTCTCTTCTTCGAGTCGGAGCTTGTGCATCTTTAACGTGCTGATCTCGTCGTCCATTGCATTGAGCGAAGTTAGCAGTTGAGCATTTTGACTACCAAGGATTTTCATCTGCTCGTCCTTCATGGCAAGTGCCTCGGCAGCCCTCGTCTCTTTGGTGCCCTTCTGGGTCATCGACGATACCATGTCCGCTGCACCCGGAGCTGAGCACTGCAAAATAACAAGGGTCGCATTGGTTTAGTTCGATTTTCTACACGTCGACATGGTTGTACAGTACAGTGCACATACTTCCACAGGTCGCTGAGGTGACTGACTCATGACAATGGCTTGAGTTGTACACTGCCACGCAACACTGCGGCCGAGCTTTAAAGCCAAGGGTATATACTGTAGACCCAAGGATAGCTAATCATAGCGAATTCCACATCATCTAATTTGGTCAACTACACGGAAACCCTCACCTCAATGCCACCACATCCGAAGTACTTTATTATCTACATGCTGACGCATCTTAAAGATCATACTTTGAAGTAACGTTAGTAGGTTTTGAATCAAAACTTTTGATCGGGACATGATGCAGTTCTCCTGCTCCTGTGGGAACGGGAGGAAGCTCAACTGAACGCAATCGTCTTGATCAGCTCGACGCAATCGATTGATGGCATTTTGCTGTTCGAGATGGTCTTAAATACATGTAACCATGACAATGTTCGTCCCAGGGTCGGAACATTCCGCCCCAATTTCTTTCCGTATGTACAGTATCGGTATCTGCACGCCGTGCAGATCGACCCCTTCGTGAAATCCCATTTGAGCTAGTTTAACGTCAAAACCTGGCAAGTACAGTAACCTTTTTGTTGTCAATGAGTGCGTACATTATTCATATAAAACCTCTACCAATTAATGTAAATACTTCAAGTACCAATTCATAGAGGATGTTGAGCTGATGTCAATGTATCCCACGCCTGTCAATTCTGCTCTGTTTTTGGATGATAGGGAGCATCAACGCGTATGGGCGTATTATGGTCCCATGATACCCCACCGCGTGGACGGCGACATGCGAGGCTATCCAGCTCCACACCGTGAGGACGTGTGGCACGTCCTCCAAAATCCGCCTTGCTGTCTAACGTGGGTCATGTTTCTGTTGGCGGGAATTTCCTGCGTCAATGCGTCAGGTCGCCGTTGTCCCGGCACAGCAATTCAAGTGGCGTTGCTGCTGCGTATGACAGCGAGTACTTCCACGTAAAAGTAGCCATGCCATCCTACGCTCAGTCTTGAAGCTGGTGAGCGCAATCTCGGCTCTGAAGACGTTGTGTAGATTGCGCTGCAATGTCGCTGACGATCAGAGAAAGTATCTACCTGCAGAGTGGACATTCCTCTAGTGGGGCATCCGCTTCATTATCCGACTTACTAAAACCTCGTCACCATGCAGGCCAACGAAGACGAAAAGCGGTTCTATTGCCCATTGGAACAATGCGGTCGTGGCTTCAACCGCAAGTACACTCTCACAGAGCACATGAAGACTCATACAGGAGATAAACCTCATGTCTGTCGAGCTATCGGGTGCGGACGGAGATTCGCCACTTCTAGTAACTTGGCGCGGCATATGCGTCTGCATGGGCCTCTTCCGCTCATGCGGTGTCCTCGAGATGGCTGCTCGCGCAGCTTTTTGAGCGACGTACAACTCGCGAAACACCTGAAGCAACATGACGCGCCTCGGACACACCCCTGCAAAGTCGAGGGATGTACGAAGACTTTCAGCACCACAGGAAATTTAAACCGCCATCTCAAGAAGCACTACACGAATGGCAAACGCGAACAGCTTGCGCATTCGGCGCTCGCAAGCTGGAGTATTCCCGTCAGTAAAAGTCCCACATGCGTTGACAGCTACCGGACAGATGTAAATCGTGACGTTATGATGGACATGACACCTGCTCCGATCGACAAGCCGTGTGACGAGCCCTGGAGCCCCGAGACGCTGGAGATCCTCGGACACATGCTCCTTAGTTAAAGTGATAAAGTTTACTACTCCGGAGTGCATGTATTAATAAGTCTTGATGTGATTAATGAATCAAAATGTTTGTACCAACGTATTATTATATAATATATGGTATTACATGTATTATTATAATACGAGTACATGTAAATACATGTAGTGCTGTACAGCAGCAAACAGACGGCTCGAACGAAATGAAATATTTTGCTGTTCGAATATAACAATACTGTACCAAATGTACTGTAGTACATTTTGAGTTGAGTACATGTACATACATGTATTACCCTGAAATTGAAAGGGATGTACAGTAACCCAATCGATACATGCACTTGAGTGTTCAACCCGAGGCCATAAGCTCTGCAATCCTCAAGCGCCGTTGATTGGGAACGCCCAGCCCAAATTTCATCATGAGCTGGGAAGTTTGGAATCATTTGTAAGCTCTCGTGTTTTCATTAGCATGTCCGCGAGTTGAACTCCGCTTGGATTTTCCACTCGAGTGTCTCGACCTTGTGACGGGGTCTCGGCGGATACTCGAACGGATACAGCGAGGGCTGTCTCTGGAATTCAAAGCTCGCCATGCGATCTGCTGGTCACACAAAGGCGGGTCATGAATGTTTTGTGAGCAATTTGGCGCACCAAAGCTGACCAGCTGGCAGGCTAACGGAACAGAGACAGCGAAGACCCAGACCTGTGACTTGTATGGCCTGATGAGCTGAGGCCGATTTGGCCGAGATGGCGCAGCATAAACGCCACGAATGGGGCCACTGACGAGCAGGCAAATCGCCGAGGCCGAGCCGCGTAAGACATCCATCACGCTGCACTTGTCCAGGCTGGACTCCAGCGTAAGGCGTGCGCGGTCGGTGATTGCGCTCTTTCACGTGGGTACGGGGGACAGTACCGCATCGACGCTTTCGAACAGAGTTATCGCCTTCATTCCCGAACTTGCTCGGTACTACACAGGCACAAACACCCCACCAACATGCAGGACCTCCTACTGGATGACATCATTATCTCCACCGACGCAAGTCCCAAAAACAACGGCAACAGAGCTTTCCAATGTCCGAACCCGAGCTGCGGACGTCGGTTCAACCGCAAATACACACTCACGGAGCACATGAAGACCCACACGGGCGAACGGCCGCACGTCTGCCGCGCTCGCGGGTGTGGCAAGCGATTCAGCACTTCAGGCAACTTGTCGAGACACATGCGTCTTCACGGCGCTATTGAGCCCGTGCACTGCCCAGTGGAGGGCTGCACGTGCAAATTCATGAGCGACATCAAACTGGCCAAGCACATGCGCACACACTACGTGCCGAAGACGCACACGTGCAAGGTTCCTGCTTGTGGCAAGTCGTTCAGCACTACGGGCAACCTCAACCGTCATCTCAAGAACCAGCACACCGAGGAAGAACGCGAACAGTACAAGACGCCGGCACCGGCTTCTCCATCGTTGAGCGCCCTTTGCATGACCCCCACGAACCACAAGTGCAGCGCACCAACGCGTGAGAGCCCCACTGGCATTGACCAAGAATGGACAGGAAATGCGTGGGAATTGGCCTCGCAAGAGATTGAAACAGAGCTCCCGGCCCCGTTTGAGACCGCATGCACAACTCCGTGGACCCCCGAGATGCTGGACATGCTGTCCCACATCCTCCTCGACTAAAGTTGTGTAAACGACTAGGATAGTGTGTATAGTAACTTAAAGATCGCATGAACACTTCGACAACCTCGAAACTCGTCTTGATGTCTTGATAATGGCTTCTACTCAGGCTAATTCCGGTTTAACACCTGACATGTGAACTTTGACTCATGCAATTACCAGCTGCACTCTATCTGCTCAGCAATACGAAGACGCCAACAACAGAGACAACCGCTGACATGTAGTACATGTGCAAGTATGGATATATGCCTAGACAAACGTCATGAAGTCTATAGCTTTAGCTTTTTGTCTGCCAAGTCCTGCACGATCTGGAGGAACGAGACCTCCTGTCGTGTTACACGACTCGTGTATGCGGACAATCTGTCGTCACCTGGGATACCGTAGCTTGTCGGTGAGACGCAGGTCGTGCGGACGACAGTGTTGAGAGTCTCAACTTCAGGCAGCCAGCCGAATTCACTGAATTATTCAGGGCACGTACATGTAGCAGACGCGACGATCCCGCAGCATTCCCGCCAAGAATTTGGCGCAAGAAAATAGTGCTCTCGCTTGAAGCAGCGACCTTTCCATAAGATGTATTAATACAGTTGTTGGAGGCATGAAGTGCTCGCTAGGAAGGAACTTTGTTGGTATCATGGCGATAAATGCAACCTCAAACTCAGTTTGAATTTCACAGGATCCTTATGAGGCGTTCCATCAGTTCATCAGCAAGTTGTCTTTATGTATCGAACACAAATTAGAAGTGGGAGTAAACATTTATGTTCGTTGATGCCCCATCGTGTCCACTTTTCAGCACACGGTTTTGCGACCGTACATGACGGTCCATGATTCACGGAAGTTGAAGCTGTAATCACCTGCTAATTACATGATCTCACTGGAATCAGTACTCTTTCCCCTGTGCCAATGTATTTTGCGCGTGATCTACAAGATTGCCTGTAAATTATAGACGCCTTCGATAAGATTGGGCAGCAAACGATCACTTTGCGCGGCGCAAGCGAAGCTCCAGGCGAGATGCTATTATGGAGTCGTCAGACGAGCCTAGATCCATCCGTCCCACTGTAGTGTGAGGAGCACATGAGATATCGGCATACTTTGTTTCATATGTACTCGGTGTTCGAGCGATCGATCGTCGTGGGTGCCGGCAATGCGCTTACGCTGCTCGAATCGAAGGCGTCTCTGAGGCAATGCTCAACAACTTGGGGCACGTTGTTTCCATCGTCTCGGACATGGCCTTCGTAGGGATTAACTCGAGATCAGGTACATGTACAGTGTAGTGATCAATCGGCTACGCTTTGCACATTTCGCTAGTGTGTCCTGGTTCAAGAGGTGCAACAAATGGCCACCTTCCAGAAGAAACACTTTGACTCAACACTATTTTATTCACTCACTACACGAAGCAAGGTCTTTCTTACTAGTAATACTGAAGTATTCTATGCTACTTAACAACGCACAGTGGGGTCGTGCAGCACAGTCACGAGTGTGTCCAGCATTTCGGAGTTCCACACGTCCTCAAACAACTCGGCGCACGATCGTGTGGGCGAGTAGATTCCCTGCGGCATTTGCTGTCCATACTGAGGCGCCATCGACTGTGGGGTCATGATCTGCTGGGGCCAGCACGTCCCTCGTGGCTTGAAAACGGGCACTGTGGCCCCGACGGACCACTGGTCGGCGCTCGTGGGACTGCGGTGGGTGAACTGAGGTGGCATCACCTGCGGATTGGATACGATTATCTGAGGCTGAACTTGCGGCTGCTCTACCGATAAATCTGGGTGTTGGTGCTTTAAATGACGGTTTAAATTGCCCGTCGTGCTGAACGTCTTGCCACAACCGTGCACCAAACACACCTTGACTGCCCCGCCGTAGTGGAATTTCATGTGCTTCTCGAGCTTGTTGTTGCTTGGGAAAGTGCAGATGCAGCCTTGTACGGGACACTGGAGCGGCTCGATGTATCCGTGCAACCGCTTGTGACGGGACAGGTTCCCCGAAGTGCTGAAGCGCTTGCCACACGTGCGTACGGGACAGATGTGGGGGCGTTCACCCGTGTGCGTCTTCATGTGCTCGGCCAATGTGTACTTGCGGTTAAACCGCCGCGTGCAGCCCGGATGCGGACACGCGTGGATGGCAGGTGGATGTGACCGCTTTACGCCACCAACAGCCTTCACCGGCGACAGCTTTTGTAGGTCATTCGCTTCGCTCGCTGCCATACCTATAGCAAGTGGCTCGTCGAGGGTCAAAGCAATTATGACGTGGGATGAAAGGTCTAAACAGTCTGCAGTGTCAACAGACAGAGTCGACGGCCGCGCTCACGTCGATGGGCCGTGTGACTCGAGCTGTTAGCCATCACGTTCCCTGAGATCTTAGGTGTCGGAGCCACTGTCATCTACGAGCTGACCAGCTGGACGACGTGGGATATCTCATCGATGAGTATGGCATGACGGTCCCACCTTGGTGACAGATCGCAGTGTTGCAGCGCTGAATCGCCTCTAGTCGACTGCAACGCGCGCTCGAACGCACAGCGCGCTCTGATCCGTTCTAGACTCTGGCCAGACCGACGTTCGCAGACGAACACCGTCTTGAGGCGGGCATCCCTCGTTCTGGATCGGTTTTCGGTGCACTGCAACATGACATGCTGGTTGCCACGCAGGACACGAAAAAACATAACCACATACATGACTCCGCACTGATCGCCTGCTTGGCCAATTTTGGCCATGACATTCTGGTCGGGGAATTGGGTGCCTTCACCACGCTCGGATGTTAATAGTATCCGACGGATACATACCGACAGCAGGTTTTCATCGCAAACCGCGTCGCGCTCCTACATGGATAGTACTCGCCGTTTGACAGCCCCGCAGAGCCACTCGTCTGTTAGAATGCAGAAAGACATCGTTGCTGCTGTTGCAACAAAGATACTAAGTGAGGTGACCATTGTCCACGAAGCGTAAGGGGAATGGTCAATTAGGGGCCGCCAAGGAAAGTTGTTAATAAGGTAAGCAACCAGTTGACCGTCACTTTCACGATGTCCGGCAAGCGGAATTTTGTAACTCAGGAACTAGAGCTTTGATAACGACAAATAAGGTACCATTAGAAAACTGAAGATCTCAGCTATCTCGTCGAATTTTGGTGGTTGAAGCGAAGCACTTTTAAGGGTTAAGCTATCCAAACGAGCATTTCTGCGAGGCGACTGTTCAGAACAAACCAACCAGTTTTCTGTATGGGGATTTTTTACTGTTGAGATTCGTAAAAGTACGAGGGTTAGGGATTTGCAGTTCCCAATCTTTACCTCTATGGAGCTTATTTCAAGAGTCACAGTGGAAGCTACAGTGTATATAGAAATAAAGGTCTGCGACCTTTCAGTTCAACAAGTCATGTCACCATGCTGCATCGGCTTGCCGCAGAGCGCGCATGTGCTTCCTCTTCGTCAACTGCACTGGTAGTTCCTCTATGTGATGTAGGAGCATAGAACAGCGTGCTCACCTATGCATTTTGTAGTAACAAAGGCAGGCATTCGAACCTAAGAAACTACAAGTTGAAATTGCAGCGGCAAAGTCAGATTCATTTTGTATAAAAACGGTCAGTCACACAACATTTACATTTTCAAATTGTAGCCTAACTAAAGACTTGTTTGCCGAAGCAGCCTAAACCTGTCCAATCCGGTAGCTAAGTTCGCTTTACAAACTACAAAATGCACTCATTTTACGAATACAAAGGATCTCTTAAACTCTCTATTGATGTTTTGTTGTATCCGTCAATCTTAAAACGTGATTGACGATTCGGGTGTTCATAATTAATTCAATTTGGGGAAAACTGCGCAGACGCTGCGGCTGCTATCGCGGCAGAGACTGCGTACACAGTATCGGGGGTATTTCGTGCACACTCGTGCAGAGGCATACACAATCATACACATTTCGGTGTCCTTTCTGGTGGATAGCCTCACCACGTGGTGGATATTGTATCCATATTGGAGTCACGTTTCTCTTCATTGACTAATCTATTTACCAGCTGTCTTCAGGTTTCTCTTTATAGACAAACAACAGTGTGATGAAGAATGACCCTTCATCGCTCAGAAACCATTTTGCATTGGGAGTGAGGATACGCATTCACCTCGCAAAAATCACAAGTGCTTCGGCTCGCCGAATGTCACGAACTGCGACAATCACTACACGCACGAGTTTAGCAGTGTTCGATCAAGTAAAAAAACTCGCAGGTGTTGAAATGAATGCGTCGGAGATCACATTGAATTAATGATATGACTGATGTACCTGTATCGAAAGTACTGCAGCGCAATTGAAGTGTCGAACCCCATTGGAACGACGTCGAGCAGCGGCATCTCGAAGAACATTATCACGAAGATTCTGCAATTGTAGTTGTCGACCTGCGTTACCCACTCGACTTGTGTGAATCTGTAGTGCTTGGGAGAAGGTGGCTGTGGCAGCAGTTCATCCCTCAAATAGGATCTTAGGGACGAGAATGCGTCTCCCGTCAATTGGGGTTCGAATATGGGGATTGTGAGCTCGTTAAGGTTGACAGCGGCGGCACACCAGTGATCCGTAGAGTAGCGAATAACAGCACTCATTTTTTCCTGCTCTCCATTGGGGTTGTAGCTCCACAGCTTCATCGGTTCTACGGCAGCCCGAAGGTTCGCCAGAACACGAGATTGATGAATGAATTCTCGGTCCAGCACAGGAAACATCATCATGTACGATGGGACGGAAAAATTGGTGGTCTTCACTGTAGATTTTGGTGAGAGCTGCTAGAGCTAGGTCGAAACATGATAGCTCCACTAGGGACTGTCCTCGCAGTGTTGTCAACCAGGAATTATCACTGAGAACGTCCAGATTTTCAAGACGCTCTGTAATGTCGTCTGGGTAAAGCAATCCCAACCTCCATCTATCGTCAAGGTTCCAGCCCGTCAAGTCCACCTTCATTATCCACTGACTAGTTTCAAGGATATCGTTGAAACGCTGAACGGCTACGTGCCACTAGCTCATTGCTGTAAGCATCTCGACGCTGTAAACAATCCTCCCTGTTTTAATGGAAATAGCGAACGCCGGCATTCTCATGTCGTGGTCACTGTACCAATCGCTTTGGAAGCGCGCGACCTGAGTTTGGCACGACTCGATCCTTTGTTTTGGCAGGACCGACCAACTTTTCGCAGGGTCCGTGCTGGGCGAGTTCCTTTTCTCGGTCACAACGATCTTCGTAGAGCGAGTTTGATTCAAGACAGCCATCCCCAGCAGAGCCTTGCGGTCCTTGTATCGAAACGCCGTAGTGTGTGATGCCAAAACCTTTTCCATAGATGGTGATACGTCGTCTGCCACAGCTTCAACCAACCTTGACGCCTGCTTCAGACCCTCTTTATGAGCCTCTTTTCGAGTTTTTTTGCTACCTTAACTTGTCCAGACTTCTTCTTTGAAGGAGCAATCGTCCAACTTGGTGGTGGCTTCTTCTGGCTTTCATCATCCAAGGACGAAGTGTCTGCGTGCTCGCGCTTCCAGCCATCTACTGCACTCTACGCTTGCACGGTCTTGGGTTGTGCATCAGCATTTGATTGTGCAACATTCAGCGAGTGTGTCTCGGTATCCGCATCACTAACATCCACAAAGCGTTGCTCCAGATCGAAACTTGAATCCCCTAAATCGTTCACGAGTTCCCCAACAGCACAACTGGCAGGAGACATACGTAGGTCGACAACATCGTGGTGAACGTCTACCGCGGAAGGTCGATGCTCCACTTGTTCGTGAACAGTCTCAGACTGTGCACTGGTTTCCAACTGTGTACCAGTCAAGCGCTCCTCCGCCGTATCCGCTGCGGGTATAGTAACGTACCTGATAGAGTTACGAGATTCCTGCGCAGGGAGTTCGACGACTGGTCATCGCCCGACTGCACTGCATCCAAAATCTTCGTCAGCTCCAGCTTCAACTTTGCGTGAGCTTCAGTACCCCAAGAAGCACCGATATCCGCAACTTGTCGACCAATACTGAGTAACTCATTAAACCTCGTTCTGTTGCTTGGCTCGTACTCCAGGCTTGCGACGGGTCTTCCTGTTTGCATACGGAAAATCGACGGCTTCACTTCTATCTGATTTCAGCTTCCTGTAGCTTTTCTGTAACGGCGTTACACGAAACTCTAACCGTAACACTAATCGGTTAGAGTTAGAGGTTTCCCGTCTTGGTGTGTTCACACACCAAGTCTGCATTTGAAGGGATCCTATTGGTAGAGTGCGCCACACCTCTACCAATCAGCGATGCGAATCACTGTCAGCCACCCGCTGACAGTCCCTTAGATATTTGATAAACAGTTTAGGAAGGAAACCCTTTAACGAAACAATACAGTTCTCATTTTACGCTATCTAGCTCCTATCTTGTCTTACCGTACACACGCATCGTGTGTACGCTATACAACCTAGGAACACCTACGCTTCCTCCTACACGTGCGCACACGTGTAAGCTAACTAGTGAGCCCTAGGCTCACTACATTTTCAGTAACCATCGAGGGTGAATGATGCTTTCAGTGACAAGGTGGATCGGTTAACCAGGGTCTTCAGTTTTTGCCAGCTTGATTCCAGGCGGTTGTTAGTCTGATTGCCCATGTGTGGAACGTTTCCAACGTAGATGGAGCTCTACCGCTCCTTGCAACTCACCCAGTTACGATCAAAGTAGTCAAACCACAAGCGAATTTTGTCACCGGAACGTAGCACCACTTTCATTGTAGCGATAATATCATCGTAGCCGTTTTCCGAAGGAGTGCTTACCAACAGTTGTATAAACCTTTTCATTTCTTTCTTCTGTAGACATCTAAATTATACTTCTCCTTCGCGACTTCCTCTTGTAGATACTTGACCACGTGAACGTGACACAACAAAATGCGGACACCCGGAAATTCTTCTTCCAGAACCGAGATCTCTGTAAAGTCTTTGTCCACAATAATCACAGCCAGCGAGTCGTACGAGGGATTATTTGCTTTGAACTGAGTGCATGACATTCGTAACGTTTCCTTCCTTTCGTTTTCAAGGAGAAAATGATGCGTACACGTACATTCCACACAGTGCACTGTCAGACAATGACCGTAAACGTTACCCAGTTTCAGACTGGTACACAACCATAAACACTGTAGACATTACCTGTACGCGCTGGCCCTTCCCCATAGCGTCGTGGATCATGAAACTAAACAACTTGTAGTTTGACGAATTGGTATCATGCATTGCGTCAATGAGCAAAACTTCAGAAAAGTGCTGACACATTTGCCGCATATGTGAAGACTGGATGTAGACGCAGTCCACCATATTCTGCAGCATTCAAGTACCAGTCAAATCAAACGAATAAATATATAACGCCAAGTGCTTCAAATCTCTTCGTTAGAGAATATGCGCTCCACGTTCCCGGGATTCTCTGCGAAGTCCTCCAGGATGGCGCGGACCCTCTCCTCTATCATCGGGAGATTATACGACTCCTTTGTCAGCTTCGCCGCCAAATTGTGCACATCCTTCATCGAGGGATCCACGGAAGAGTCCTCCCTTATGTACTCGAGTATCTTTTTCCTGTCTGCACCTGCCCAATGGAGCACACATCACCTCGTCGTCGGAAATTCGGCGACCCTCGTGATAATGCTCGTACGCGTCTGAGCTCACTTCATGGTTGTGTTGTGTTATATGCTTCGTAATGAAGATCTCCGAACCACCTGGATCCTTCACACAGGCGTTAATATAAACAACCGTTAGCAGATAAATTCAATAGAAAAGTATGAAATTACATCTGGACGGGACAGCCGACCTTCCGTGAATGCTGGTGGGGCCGATTGCCGTTACTTCTGCTTCGGCGAGGCCTGCCGTTTTGTGTGCAGACGAACGTTTTGCTGTAATGCTCGAATTCCTCTGCGATCTTGTTGCCTGGATTGGCACTCTCCTCAATGCCCGCATTTCGTGTTCGGACGGGAGTGGCAGTACGCACAGAGGACACCTATGCCAAATACAGCAAAGATAGTTAGAAATCCAATAAAACTTGTACACAACTTCAGACTGGGGGACAGTCCTGGGTTGAAACCATACCTGGTAAGTTGTCTTCCTGTAGATCCCCAGGTACTGTTCAAGCTCTTCCCAACTTTTGGAGACCCACACATCCAGCGCTGGAACGTTCACGTTCTCATCACGGGGGATATGCGCCAGGTGCTACCGCCACTGTGTGCGTCCGCGGCGGCAGCAGACGCGTTTGTTTCGCCTTCCGACTCGGATAAAAAGTGCCGTTTTGATCTCGACGAGCGCCGCGATGTAATTCTCTTCAGCCTCTTGTTCTTGCGGGTACGTGGACGAGAACCTCGATTCTTTCGCTTCTTTGGAGTCCGCAAAGTAGAAGGAATGGGGCTCCCGAGTCACTTCCGCTCCCCTCGCCGGTCGAAGAGGTGGATTCTTTGTCATCGGAGCTGTCACTGGGTGGCGACGAGTCTTCCTCGTCAGAACTATCGAGGTTTACGAGCGTGACAGCGATGTTGTCGTCGAGGCATGGCGATGGCGCTGGCGTCGGTGTCGATAACGAGTATGCGGTCGGCGCGTCATCGGAGCTGTCACTGGGTGGCGACGAGTCTTCTTCCTCGTCAGAACTATCGAGGTTTACGAGCGTGACAGCGATGCTGTCGTCGAGGAATGGCGATGGCGCTGGCGTCGGTGTCGATAACGAGTATGCGGTCGGCGGGGGAATCTCCAAATGGGGGCGATCCCAGCCACGGGCTTGAAATGTCTGAAAAGCTACACTATCTGCGTGGATAGGGGATACACTGTACCACAGTGGAGTCCCACAAGGGACCAAAACTGCCCCTTTTATTAACTGTGTACGCAGACACTTTCCTGCTACCGCAGCCGCAGGAGATGCGCCAATTTCGGGGGAATAAATACAAGGTACATTGACAACCAACCTGGCTATATTTGTGCTAAAGTACTTTTCCTTTCGAATGTTGTAGGGCCAATTCGACTGCAATCGTATTTCTCTCACAAGCCCAGCGGAGCCCCGCAAGCGGGGCTCTTTATGCAAGCTTAAGCCGAACCAAGATTTTTTCGCCTCACTACGCTCGATGTTCTTTGTCTCTTTAACTTTTCTAATAAAATTGAATACTTTAACGTAGGATACATAATTGACATGCATCCACCTCGCTACGCTCGGTGTTTTTTATTTTTACATTTTTGTTATTCTAGCATCTGATTTGTATGCATGATTCTTTTTTAAACAACCGCTTCTTCAACAGCGACAAATTCTCGATAAACAATGTTAATCGTGTATACCCTTCAGAAGTTTTAGCAGGTTTGTCCACCAAAATGACTATGTTGTTTCTGGAAGTAACCCGGGATATTGCCACGTAAAATTGCCCGTGAGAGAAAACTGGTTCTGGTAAATACAGTCCAAGTCTTTGAATATATTGACCTTGCGATTTGTTGATCGTCATCGCAAATGGAACCTGTACCGGAAAAGCTTTCTTCGCAGTTCGAACGGAAGGCCTGAGTTTTTACTAACCAAAGCAATGCGAGGTATGATGACTCGCATTTCAACAAAAGCACCACTGATAAGTGCAGACTCCATGCAATTTGGTCGTAGCTGAACAATTCTAAGTCTAGTGCCGTTGCAGAGACCTTCTTTCGTGATCAGATTTCGGATCAACATCCTACTTCCAGATTCAACTTATGCGGAGGCAGCTCACTCAGTGAAATAATATTTAGGAATTCTGGTGGATAAAGATCTTCATGTTCTTGTCGCATGAAGTTCATCGTCCCTATCTACGCTGTCCACCGACGTGAATTCGTGCATTTCCCAGGGATCTTTTCAAGTATCAGGTTGTTGATTGCAAGGACGTCAGTGGGTTTTGGCGCCAAGATAATTCTGTCCGCAAAGTAGTCATCAGGATGGTTTCCGCTGTTCAAGTCTGTATAGATAGTTTCCACTAAGTGAAGTAATAGATGCCGAGCTTGTTCCTCCGTGTTAGACTGAGTTAAGCTGGAACATCTAACAACATATCTTCGGGAACCTTGATGAATCCGGGGCCCAAAGGAGACGAAATGAAGTGTCTCTGACCTCCAACATGAAGGAGATTATCGGCGAATGCCCCTACCTCCGCTGCAGTTTGTGGGTTTCGAGATGTTTGAACGCTCATGTTAATGAATAGCCGAAGCCACTCAAAATATTTCCAGAGTTCAGAACGTTTACTGTCATAGGAGATTCATCCCAGACAATAGTATTTGTGCATTTGAGTAAAGCAGCATCACATGACCTGGATCCGATGTTATATGTAGATGTCTCATGAGGCTCTAAGGGTAATTTGAACGCAGAATGAGCCGTCCTTCCTCCGGTAAGCAACTGAGCAGCAATGCCACATCCAGCTACAGCTAGCGCAACATCTTCTTTTTGCCAAACGTATGCGAGGATTTTTCCAATAAAAACGATTTTCCGGTTCCACTGGGGTCGTCTAGAAAGAGCATTCCCCACTGCAAGTTATCTGTGATCTGTTGGACACGGTGAGGAATACGGCTTCTGTAACTTTATCAAAAACCGCCTTTTGATCAGCATTGAGTTGATGCAGTGTATCCACAGGTACAGCCAACTCATCATGCTTGTTCGATGTTTCTGTCTCCAACAAACGATTGCGCTCTCTGTAGGCCACATCACTGGCAACTTCTACATCGTGAAACTCAGAAAATTGTGGGAGCGAATCGAAGTACATTTCCAAATTTTGCTCGTGAACATGCTGATGTTCATGTATATCTCGGAGTGCCAGATAGATTGTACGGCGATGAACTGGTTGCTCACCGGCATTGTCTGTAGATTGATGATTATTTAACACTTCATGCCGAATGTAATTCAGTTCATCTCGCTGACAGTCTTCGTAAAGCGATTGCATGTGCACCTCCCATAATTATCTCGGACTGGCCGGTTCACAGTAAACCAACAAAGCCGCAAAATAGATGTCTAAGCTTGCGAGGCATTTGAAAACCCGAGGCCTCCAAAAGACAACGATGACTTTCTTCGTCATATTCTAGAAACCCAAGTGATAAAGCTACCGCCTTTTATGTTTCCATGACGACACCGTCTACGGTTTTAAGATCTTCAAAAGACCTTGGTAGCACAATATCAAGCGAAGATAATAACGGCTGATGTCTCTTGGAGACACGGAGGTAAGACGCCCTATAGCTTTATCTCCACCACGCTGCCGCGGTTACCAACGTATCTATAACCCACTTTAACCCAGACAAAATGAATAGGAACCTCATGGTATAGCAAGTGTCCTGCAATCTCAGTTTCCGGACCATTGAATCTGCATAACGCAGAAAACGCTGTCAAGTTTGTGAACTGATTTGTCGCGATAACATCATGAATTCGAGCATTGGTACGGAAATGTACGTACTGTTGGCCTTCATCGTGGACAGGCAATCGGTGGACATGAAGATATTTGTTTTGCATCTCATATTTGAAAATTGTCCAGCATGCTTCAAGGAATGATAGGTACCTTGCATCCAAGTACTGCTTAATTTCATCGACAGGTTCTTCCGCGGTATTGTTTTCATCATTACCATCGCGCCTCCCTCGTTCCCTAAGAACAACGGTTGCGCGATCTTGCCCTTTGTACACGTACTTGTACAGATACTTTATAGAATGAACGGTCGAACACACTTCCACATTCACGTGACAAGCGTACTTTTGGTAAAGATAAAAATTGTATGAAACAACCCATCTGTTATCAACTCAAACAGATTCTCTGCGTGATCGTGGTCTGTTTGCTTTGATGTGATGAATCTAGCGCGACACCATGCTAGTTGACGTAGGTCTGCGCGGACTTTCTTCGTTGTGTGGGTCCAGCGGTCCAGGTCTACGACGTCATTAAAGAGGATAACCATCGCCATCTACTCTCGTTTCATCCGAAAAAGCCTTATGAAATCGTTTGGAATATACTCCGTCTTCTCCAGTGCAGGGGCTTTTAATTCCATGTCCGCAAGGACCATGAATCATGCATGTTGTAACTGTCACATGATGTTGTGGGAAACAAATTTATCGTAATCTGATGAATGTCGAGGCTTCCAGTGACCCTTCAAAATAATCAAGATATGTGCGTGGGGACCTCGATTTTGGAACTCTACCACGTAGACGGATGTAGCAACCTTTCCAAAGATACCTTTTTTTGATAATATCATCTAACGGTGCGTTCGGTTTCATTCTAAAAAAACGCGTGTAACTATGGCGGGTCTATCTGAAGAGGTCTGAGCCGGAAGAAGTTCATCTTGAATTTCTTTCCACTTAGGATTCATTGTGACCGTCACGAACTAATCAGCCTTCGAATTGTCTAACAACCGCCATAGCATCGTAATATTGTTGTCACATGTAGCGTTCGCTTCCCGGGAAAGAAGACGATAGAATCACGTGAGTTCCAACATCATTCAAACCGCTCGTACAGGTCGGTCCAGCGTGATCTCGAAGAAGCATATTCCCGAAGGCCCGAAAAAAGATCGCGCCGGTAATGCTGCTATGTTTTCATTCGTCGATAAAACAGCAGGCGTTGCTCTAAGATTATTGCTGCCATATCCACACACCACTGTTGGAACAGGCGTTCAGTGCGATGGACCAAGGAGAACTCAATGCTTGGATGTGTGAAGTACAGGCGGTGGGCTGAATGCGCTTGGATACTAACTTTGGTTTTGTTATTCCGCCGTACATCATTAACGTATTTTGATTGTAGGCATCATCTAACAACACCTCTCAAATAAAAAAGTGGGTATTGGAGCGGGCATACCACGGATGTGACATATGCATTCTGCGAAATCCTCCGTTTCTATAGCGTAAATTCGCATCTCGATTTGTACTCGTAGACCCCGTCAACCATTATGACATTAATTTCATCAACCATGCGTTGGTTAGACCGACTGGATCTACGGAAGGGTTGTCGAATAGCACTAAACACATAGGTACAGATGAGCGTGCAAACTCTCGAGCGCTCTTGTAGACTTTTGCGAGGGGATTGGGTTCATACAGAATAGACTGCAACTCTCCCACAATCCGTTCATCCAGTCCTGTTGATATTTCCATTTGTAGTACAGCTTGTTCTTGGTCCATGTTGCCGCCATAAACGTAGATCTGTGCAAATGCTGGTCTAGCACCCCCCCACCGGAAGTAATTGTCCAATACGGTGGAGCATGTATTCATTAACGCGAAATGTATATAGACCTCCACCGCGATTGATGCTGTAATCTTCGTTAGCCCCAGTAGAAGTGAAAGCGCTGTTGTACCACGAATTTCCTTTTGGAATGAACTTGTAGCGTATAAATCACAGATTTTTTAGGGGGATCAAAGGCGAGAAAAGACAATTATAAACCGAACGCACTCATGATGACCTTATTAACTTCAGTAAAGTCAGAGATAGTTCTTAATTGAACTAGGTGGTGTCGAATGTGCATCTAATACATTATGTTGTAGGTTCAGTTAGGCAGTAAAATGTTACCCCTCCCCATACATATAGTGTGTAGCAGCCTACCTCAGATAAAAGAATGTACAGTGTGTGTAATAAAACATAAACAAAATAAAGAATTTCTCACGATAATATATAAGAGCCAATCAGAAGAGAATTTACCTATTGCGTCCATGAGCGTCGAATCTTTGAGCCAATCAGAGAGGCGAAATTGCAGATCCCACTGCTACAAAAATATGTATTGATGCTACTGCTACTACTAAATAATGCTTGTGAAATGATCTACATGTAATAACGTTGTGCAGATCTTTTTACGATATCAGTGATGATATGTTACCAACATGGCGGGAATTGGGTGATGTTGAGATAGCTAATTTTCTATCCCAGCCTTCGCGTAGCCCTAGTATAATACGTGTATTAATATCTGTCAACCTTGAAATGACTTAACGGATGCGAGCATACCTACGATCCGTGAGACAAGTACCGAAAACTTGATTTTTAACCCCCCCGTCACTAAGGCTTGATAAGGAAGCATGCGACAATTTTCACATGCTTGATATCAAGCATGTGAAAATGGGTATAAACCGATCAATTGAATCAATTTGTAACTCAATGCACAGGACTTGGGGTTTTAACGGTAACAAGAAAGCTCGATGTATCAATACATCGAAGGAACGAGTGAGCGTGATGCAGACTTTAGTGACGAGACACTAGAGTCGCCATCAACTCCAAAAAGACACGCACGGATGACGGTGGCGACAAGCGACGCATCGCCGCCGAGGGCCCACAGGAAAGGGGTCCTCCCTGCTTTTTTCAACATGCTGGCGAAGACACCCCAGCTTCACGGAAAGGCACCCGTGGCGGCACTCTACGCAGAGGAATACGCTGAGATTGCAGACAATATGGAGTCGGAGGATGATGCCGACAAGGACGAAGACGACGTAGATGCTGTGGAGGCTATGCGGAACACTGACGCTGAATTCGTGGAAGCGACTACTCCACGAGCAACCCACGCAGTAAAACGTCTGTAAAACCGAAGAAGAACCCCTCGCTGAAGCAGGCTGTGAAGGCGAAGGGTAAAGAGAAACGCAAGCGGCAACCTGTAAAGAAGACGGGAGGAAGGAAGAAAAAGCGTACAGTGCGTGTTAGAACGCCGCCGCCTACTCCTTCAAGCGACGACGAAGCAAGGTACATTGTTTATCGTCTGTAGCGACCGCTTTTGCGCTAATTATTCGAATGTGTACGAAACTAGCGCTGCGTCTGAATCTGCTAGTTTCTGCAATGACGGCATGTCTGAATCTCCACCCGGGTCACCGTTTCAACTAGCTCAACGGACGCCATCACCCCAGGCCACACCGGTGATACCTCCTCGATTTGGTACAACCAGGTATCGTTTCATATGCCGGATGTAAAGCCTGTCGATTCTAACCGCATGCTTTATATTTAGCATGTTATGAAAGGACTCTTGATATGTCTACTTCTCCTGAACCCACTGCCGAATTAAACGATAGACAACCTCGCGAGACGGACGAGAGAGAAGATGACGGCGCGTTAAACTCATATTACGAAGGTTCTGATGCTGGTTCTGCTGAGTGGTATGAGGAAATTGGTGCATATGCGGCTCCAGTGACATATGAGGATGACGAGAGTGAGTCGAATGAGGAATATGCCGATGAACCCGCTATAGAGCCTACGAATGCGAGTCATGACGATTCACGAACAACCAGTCCTGAGCAAGACTCGCGAACCAAATCGAGACGGACTACGGCTCAGTATAAGAAGGCCGACCGCGAGAAGAAGAAGAACGAGCGCGAGAAGAAGAAGACCGAACGTTTGCGATGGAAGGACGTAATAGACAACTGGTGTTCTGTCAAAGGAAACGATTTGCTCAAGCTGGCAAAGGACAACGCTGCATTGACACGGATGAGAACGGAACGTTGGGAAACAGGTATGCTTTATTTTGGAGGATATCGTGCATGTCACTTGCTTACCTATGCTTGATATTATTGAATGTAGATTCTGCAAAGTTCCCGACTTCGCAAGACTTCCCTGGATTACACAATGAAGAGGGCCGACCAACAACAGCTGCACTTGATTGCGCAGAATCTCCGCTTGAGCTGTTTCTTTTTTTCCTGCCTAGGGAATTCTGGCTTCGTATGGAGCGAGAGACGAACCGTTACTACGAGTAGCTGTTGCCGGCCAGAATGGATTCCAGATTTCGGTCACAAAGTGGAACCAATACAATGACCATGGAGCAGCTGCTGGCAAACGAGAAGCGAGTGCATTCAAGGATACGAGCTCACGAGATCCTGCAGTGTATTGGGTTGCTGCTGGCACGTATGATGTGCCCACATATTCGCCGACTTTCGGATCACTGGGTTATTGGGCGACTACTTCGGTGGGTGCAATTCCCGATGGAACATTCGCTCGCTTCATGAAGAGGGAGCGGTTTGATCGCATCATGAGAAATCTACACTTTTCGGACAATGATGCGGCTAGAGCGCAGACTGATAAAGCGTGGAAGGTGCAGCCAATTGTGGATACATTGCAGAGATCGTTTCTAAGTAGCTACACTACTCTTCCGGTGATTTCGTTCGACGAGGCAATGGTGCCTTCGCGAAGCCGATACAACCCGATGAGGCAGTTTATGAAGGACAAGCCCCATCGATGGGGAACGAAGCTCTTCATGCCATGCTGTGCGCAGTCTGCATACTGCCTAACGTTTTTTTTAAATCACAAGTCGTAGATGCTGTATGTGACGCGTGTATTTCTGGTGGCTATGATGCATATACTGATATCATGTCTGTATATGTGTTTCACATGATGGATGTAATGATTGTATAGATTGGAAGTGTACTGTGGAAAAAGCGATTAAGATATACCTGAAGACGAGGGGCCTGCAGATGACAACTCCGGTCCTTCGACAACTCTGCGGAATATGAATGCCGTGCTTCCTCAAAAGAAAAAGGCGTGTATTATGCGGTAGTGACCGACCGATTCTACACTTCGATCCAGATAGCTCTACAACTTCTAGAGCGGAACGTTTATTCGGTGGGTACCATCCAGACCAGGAAGAGACGTTTTTCTACGATGCTGAAACAAAACACATCAAAGCGCCCGAAGGAAGTACCTCACACCAATCCCAACTTGTGGTGTCGAAGTCAGTGCCAGAGTTGAGCGCAATGGTGTGGTTTGACAACACTATCGTGTATATGTTGGGGTGTGGAACCAGCACTTCAATGTTGTCGTGTGGTACGTGTTGAGGATGATAAATATAGTGAATTATTACTAACTTTTTATATTTATGAAACGCAGACTTGCACGCTCATAGGGGCAAAAGGTGACCATACCCTGCCCGGCCGCCATGAAAGCTTATCATCAGTATATGGGTGGTGTTGACGTTCACGACCAATTGCGTCTCCAGCGCTATTCGCTGCAATTGTCGCTGCGTTTCCGCAAAAACTACAAGAGCCCCGCAAATACTACAAGAGCCTCGCGCTGGGGCTAATTGACATGGTAATTGTCAATAGCTTTATTATTCTCATCGAGGCTTGCAAGATGCGTGGGGGACCTCCGGTCGATCACGCCAGTTTTATTACACAATTGCACACACAGCTTTTTGACTGTCGGCGCTACAGAATTTGCTGATACGGTACGTATTCGACTAGAATCTATTTGAGCTAATTCTAACAACTTGTTGGTGTAGATGTATTCACCAGGCCCTGTGACTCCCACTCAACCGAATAACTGCTCCAGTGGAAGAGAGCACAAGCTGGAAATGGATAACGAATGGGTGGAAGTGAATGGGATTCAAAGAGGCGCCAGCGGCAGTGCAAGGTTTGCACAATCCGTAAGACTGTCAGCTCCAAGCGTCAAGTTACAAGGTTTTTCTGCCCGAAGTGTAGCAAAGGCTCCAAGCGGTAAGTGCTCTCATGCTGGATACCCGTCCTGTTACTTGTGCTCTAATGCTTGATATACGGGCAGTGTGTACTTGTGCGACAAAGTACGCCAATGTCATTACCCGAATAACGATCTGACCTGTTACGCGATTTGGCACCAACTTTGGCGCAACGGGAGCGAGCGCCCGCTACCGCGTTGTGGCCGTGGCATCCAGATGCAAGGACCAGGGAAGAAGCGGCCAGGAGACGACGACGAAGACGAAGTCGACGACAACACCGCTGGCGCCGCCACCGCAGGTGTGGATACGGAAGGTACTACTGCTGCGGTCACAGTAGACACTGCGGCTTCGGACGCAGAAGACACTTTGGCAGTAGAAGACTCAGATGCCGGCGCTGAAGCCACTATTGCTGAGGAACAGCAGAACACTCAATCTGCTGATGAAGTACGCGTCGTCGATGAAGAAGGAGACGTTGGTGCTAGCGATGGTGATCCATAAAATGAAGGGCGATGCGAATCCTGAAAATGAAGTGGCGGTAGGTGCTGAAACTGAACGCGAGTAGGTACAGAAATAGCGGTACTGCGTGAGTAACTGCACAGAAGAGCTTGCATTTATCTTGATTGCTTGATGAGTTCAATGCACAAACTGTCATTCTCAGTTATTTTACTCAGCCCAAAAGGGCAAAAACTAACCACCTAAGTAAAAGGGCCAAAACTTTATCCGCGATATCAAGTATGGTGTCTTTGGAGTTCGTGAATGACACGGTATATACAGCATGTGGTCACATAAACCTTGCGACTGAGACTCCTATGAACTGAGATACGGAAGCTGTTCTTTTTTTCCTTATACAAATTTCAAGAGTAGCCTTTCTTTAACATGATTGATATCAAGCTAATAGTCTATGCATACGAGATTTGCTCTCGTAACGGGGGGGGGGTTAAAAAAGCCCTTCTCCAGGGAGTTCTGCCAATTAAGACCGGATTTATGCTTGGTTTCAGTATTACAAAACGACGTGCTTACAAAAGTACCTTATAACTGACCAATCACAACACATTTTACAATTTTTAAAGGATTCTATTGGTCTAATGAACGACCCCTGGCCCCCAATTGACAATTTCCCATACCGTGCAGGATCGGACACACGGACAAAAGGTTCGGACAAGCTATAAAATGTGTACTGTACACGATTCCAACTCAATTCTTACACCGCTTCTAACTGCACTTTTCAACAGAAGTCGACTGAGGATGACGCAGAGGTGGTGGTGGTGAACGAGGTGGACGCCGCGAGGCGAGCAGCAGGACGAGGGCGATGGAGAGGTGCTGCTGGTGGTGAACGAGGGGGACGCTGCAGAGGCGAGCAGCAGGACGAGTACGACGGAGAGGTCGCGCTGGAGGACGCTCTGGAGAATGCGCTACTGGTGGAAGAGGCCAAGGGCGCGTTGCTGGAGGTAGATGTAGAGGACGCCATAGTGGCACGGAGCTGTCAGCAACCCGAGGAATGTGCAGTATTATGTTGACGACGGCCTTGTATATATTACCGACTAACGATTATGGTGGGGTGAGTTTTGGTGCAGCTCGTGGACTGTTGCTTTCGGCGACGTATCTATGATGAGTCCATTTGCTTGGAGATACCGGTATGCCATAATATGCTCATTGAGTTTCTATTAAGCGTATAGTCCTTTCAGCGCTTTGGCCACTGTTGTGGTGAAGTGGATTCCGAGAAATTACGGACAGGAAGTGATTGGATCAAGGGAAGTGACAGGTATGCCTGGATCTGAAGTGACTACTGTGGATGCAGATCTGAGAAGGTCTGACGGACTCAGATCAACTGATTCTGAGGTAATTGGATCATTCCGGGAGGACCTATTTATAGGTGCCTGATCTGGGTATAATTATGCCTGATCCAGATATGATTACCCAAGGCTAATCAGGATCAAGTAAACAAGGTAAGCATTCGGCGGTATACCTCCAGATCCGAAGATAAGCAGCTTTTGGGAGGGAAGTATGTGGATCCAGGTAGTAGAGGACGGGACAAATCAGGATCAAAGGCTTAGGAATAACAGAGAATCGAATTAGCATCATTGGGCACAAGTGGCTGGTTTCTTTATTTGATCCACACTTA